>LSSL01005709.1:0-10407 GCA_001953115.1 Smittium mucronatum
CAGTGGGTACGGAGCCGCTAGAACGACAGATGGGAGTAGGATGAAGTTTGTATTTTATTCTTTTTTATTTTGCATTTTTACAGTTTTTAATAGCTTTAAAATATTTTAGATAAATTTCCTATAAAAAAAAAAAAAAAAGCTTAAAAATAATCTCTAATATTAAACAGTATATCTAAGAGATCCTAATTTGAAAATTTTGTAATGTTAATTAGTCAGATTACATAATTTTAGAATATTTTAGCTTGATTATTTATATTTCATTTATTTATTTTAAAGTCTCCGAAAAGTTATAGAGTCATGCTTAAAAGAAAAAAAAGAACAAATTCGAAAAATCTTGTAATTCTTCACCCAACTCTACAGCTCCTTTATTAGCTTTGAATTTACATTTGGAGTGACCATCGATCCAGGTCTAAATTCTTATATTCATATTTATTTTTGGATCATTATATGAAAACTTGAGTTGGTCCTATTGGCTTTTAGCCAATTCATATTTATTAATTTAGCATTATTTGTAGCAGAGTTGACTATATAATTTTTGCTAAAGCATCAACTATCATATTTTCATGTATATTTTTGTTTTTTCTTTGAAAAAAAAGCTAGCACATAATTTTTTTTTTTAAATTTTGAATCGGATTAGATTTTAGGGTTAAGATTATTATTTTTAATTGTTGCAGTTGATCTCAATAACAAACCCCAACAGTTTAAAAAAGATTAAATATATATATTTCTTCTGAATGAAAGTTCTTGGAGTCAATTATCCAACCAATACTATTTTTTCGGAGTAGGAAAAAGCATTTACACTGTTCAAATCTACAATATGGCCTAAAATAAATTCATTACCAGTTTTGAATAACTTTTATGTAACTGAATCTCGATCTTAATTTTGAGGTAATCAAAGCACTGTTTTCTTTATTCATTTAAAAGAAATTTGGGAGAATCTATTTCCTTACTTTACAAAAATGGATTCCTCCTTTAAAAATAGTAGAGTTTGTTTCATGGATTTTTTCGGTTAATTATAAATTTTTCAAACCCCAAGCAGTGCTTGCATGGGAGGGTTTTTTTTAAATGAAATTAAACGCGTTCGAAAAATATAATTCTAATTATTATTTCAGCTTGACGATATAAATATGTTTTCATTACAGTGTTACGCCTAGAGATTCTTTTTTATTCTTTTTTGCAACAATAGAAAGTCAATTTATAATTTATAATTTTTATTTTTTACTATCAGTTATCTATAACGAAATTATATCAAATCCTGTTTACGTACGTTTATCACAAAATTAACTAGTAGTAACCATAAAGAGCTTAAACCCAATTTTAAACCAAATATACTCTCAATCTAAAAACGAAAGTAGTGGGTGGGGCTCATAATCAAATATGATAACAAAAATTTCTTCCCATAATATAAAAAGATTTTTTAAAATTGATCCAAACGAGAAAATGGAGGGGTGGCGATTATTTACCATTTTTAAAGATGCGAAATATAACTGATACAAGATCTTTAGAAAGGTCTTGATTTATTATAAAAATAAACGAGCCAAATTAAAATTAATAATGAGGGGAAGCGGGTTTGGAAAAAACCCATAATTAAAATGTTAGGATTATTAATTTTCCTCTCCTTTTTAAAGATTACTGGAATCTCTAGATATTGCTCATAATTTTTAATTTTAATTTTTTCGTAATTAACGTAAAAAAATTAAAATTAAATAGTAAGCTTTGGGTTTCAGCATACTTAATAGGTCAGTTGCAATACAATTTTTATGCCATATGGCTATTTGAGTTTAAAGATAATAATTTTAAAAGAAAGTCAAGTTTACACTTTTTGTTGTTGGATATTCAAAATTCTACGCACAACTTCCCTTCTTCATGGATATGAATATAAATCAAATTTCGATTAATTTCCATTCTCATGTAATAACAAAGCGATCTAAATTATAAGAGAATGAAGGAAGTTATAACCTCGTACATAAGAATCTCCGAAAAACTAGTAAATTGAGGAAATTATGGACATTTCACTGGCTTTAGAATATAGATTTCAAAAAATACTTTTTTTGCAAAGACAACCCAATAGCAGATTAGCCAACATCAATGATAATTCTCTATTGCGAGAAAGTTATGTTGTTAGAATCGGTAGAAATTCAAAGATGGATTAGCACAATTCAACAAAAAGTAAGTGTAAAAGCGTTTTTGTGTATAATAATTAGCTTAGCTATAATATATAAAAATCAATATATGGTTTATAGGAGGGTTTAATTTTCTAGTTAGTGGGTAAAGAGAATTGATATTGAGCTCTTTTACAGCTAGTTTGAAAAAGATGGAGATAGAAGATTTTAAACTTCTCTATGTATATATGCGTAGAGTTGGTAGTTTTGTTATAAAATTTATGCATAAACTACATCGAAATAATGCTTGAAAGTTATTCTCTTTTTATCAACTAACCAATTTTTTTAGAAAATGAAAACAAATGAAATATATCTAAAAACTAAAAAAAATAAATCAAGGCAGAGAGTAGCAAAAAATTGAATGATTTATGAAGAAAAAAATACCTGGCGAGTGGCTTTATGCAAAAACGGAACCTTTGGGTGTATTGGTTTTGTGATGTGTTTGACCAAACCGAAAAATAAATAATAATTCAACGTTTAAAACGCCTGGAATAAAGACTAATACCATCTCTGAGTTTAAAAAAAAAAATTCTTTTTTTAAAGTATGGCATTTGAGCCCTCATTTTTGAGAGGATATAGTGTGTTTGAGAAAATAAAACTTTTATTTTTTTAGAGGCAATGCACCCCAGAAGACCTGTTTATTTAGGTTCTCAAAGGAGCTTTTTCATCCTCTTTTTTTCACCTCAGTACCAATGATATAAGCATAAATGCACCTTAAAACCCCCCCAAAAAAACCTGTTTTAGAAGAAGGCAAATTTAAAATTTGATAGCTCAAGCTTTTAAAAATTTTTTATCGCCACTCTTCTTTTTTTGGAAAAGATAAATGTAGCTAAACCTATTATCATTGTTTATACATGTTTAGATATTAATTTCGTTATAAAATAACGGGAAAAATAGCTGAATTTTAAATCTTTATAGAGTTAGAGAGCGATATGATTAGTGGATTATTCTTAAATTCTGCGGTTAATTTTTTTCAGAATGAATATCCAGTATGAGAAAGATGGATGGGGGATAATATTTAAAATATGCATTAAATTCAAGTAAATTTAAACCCTTTTTCTTTTAGTTTTACCCGATTGATATTTGGCATATGTACGGGATCTTGCTTGATGTGAAGCGATATTAAAGGGCATATTAATATGCTTATATATATTTGAACTGGTTTATTGAAATATTGCCAGCTCAAAAAAGTATAAATTCTCATCTATAAAGGTTTATAAAGAAAAGGATTAGTTTATTTTATTAGGAATAAACATTTCTTTAAAGTGAGTATATAGATATGAAGCCGTTTTATTCATCGATAGTGGCAATAATAATATTTTTCAATGAAATCCACGCCTACTATTTAGATATATTAAATGTATTATCTAAACACAGAAATTGTTATTATAACTCGGGGGAGAGTACGCTGGTTACGGTAAACAACGGTTATATACATAAGAAATCGTGTATAGGATATACCAAGGAGAAAGAGGATTTCGATTATTTAAATTTTAGTATTAAGAGGTGGGAAAGTGAATGTGGTATAGCCACGTCCCAATACTATTGTCAAAAGTTGATTCAGCCTGGTGATGGAAATGCGAATTATGCTATAAACCTTGATGTTTCAACAAAGGAAAATGCCGATTTGATCGTAACGCCTTTGATTGAGACAGGTGATTATAAGGTCAGCGTTGGGATGGGAGTTCTTGTAAAAGTGATAAGTATCCCCATCTTTACTGGGAAAAATATAGAAAAAGAGTATGGAGAATACTTGGAATTTGAGTTTACTGAGGCGATGGCTAAATTCCTTGGAATTGAGTGGACCTTTAAAGATATGAAAATCGACCAGGAAAACGAAAAACTATCAATGTATGGACTCATAAAACAAGGATATCAGCTGAATTGGGACACAAAATGTATATTTTCAATATGGGGACTCCGCCAGCTCAATTTGGACTATGACAATAAACTAGTCAAGTGTTTTTCAGTAACCGTAATGAAGTCTTATACAAGAAAGTTAGTCAACTACAATACAAAACAGAGGCTCGTTTCTGACCCATTTTGCAAGTTAGATGTGCCGGCGGAAAAATCCATCGAAAACCCCGAACACAAAGCATTTGAAGTACTGCATTATATATATGCCATTGGAATGTATAAGTTAGAGTATATAGGTCCTAGGTTGGGATCGATATTCTTATACTTGGAGGATGAGGTTGCGTTCAGAAACTTGTTTGAAAAATATCTACCGGAAACCAAAAAAAGAAGACATTCAGATGTTATGGCACGCATCATAAAAAACATTCAGGGGTACATTGAATCTAAATAATAAAAATATCCTAAATTAGTATTTCTAAAACTTAGCAGCAAAAGGATGTACCATACCTCATGGAAAATATTAATTTAAAGCGGTAAAATTATAATAAATCAATGAAAAAAATTAACTGTTCGTTTTTATTAAGATTTATATTTCTTTTCCAAATTAAATCGGGTGGTTAATAGAACCTTAGTAGAATTATGACTGTAAACCCAGTCATCAAAATCATATATCTTCCCTATTTACATCCCGTATTCTTAATTAACCCATAATAACGTAAGATACACTAAGTATGCAACATTTGGAACACGAAGCTGCTCATATACAAAAATATGCAAAATAACCATCAATTGATGACCAAACCACCATTTTCTCGGCCTATTAAATGCAACTTTACTATACGCGAAATAAGTTAAATCTTTGAAAAATCACTAATAACTGAATAGTAAAGAACATATAATTGGAAAACTTTTCGCTAGAGGATTTTTACTAATGAAAAATTAGTATACTCATAATCCCTTTCCTTTTCTGAATCTCTTGCAAGTGTTCTAAAAATACATCTATGTTTATCAATCCATAAATCAAAAAAATTGATATAACATAGAAATATTTGATCTAATGTACTTTATAGATAGCAAGATGTTAATCATCTCATATTCGCATATTTTTAATTTATCATACCGTTTAACAATTTGAAATAAGTTATTGAAGAGATATTAAGCCTGTATATTCCAAATATAAAAGACCATTTTCCAATTTTCAAAGCGTCTTTAATTGAATAACTTGATACGCAGGAAGATGATTTGGAATTAACAATTTTGTAACAGCAATTATACCACATTAAGTGCAAAGCGAACGTAATTTTATACACTCTTAAATCCTGTAGCTTTTAATTAGAGTATCTGTTAAATAATGATATCTTTTATAGCACTTCAATTTAAGGTAAAATCGTGCTTAGATACGCGTTCCCAGCCTTAGAGATCATATCGAAATTCACAAGTCGACCGAGGGAGTTTGATGGTTTTCCCTAAAAAGGAACATTGGAATAACCCGGTTTCCGGGTCATTCAATTAAAAAACACATCACCTCTCTTTCTTGTAATCACAACTTGAAAATTTTCATTTTTCGTCCAATAAAAGTTATTTATCTTTCCTAACTATGCCAATTTATTTTACCTCATAGCTTATCAAATTAAGTGACCAGAAAGCCAGTGAAACGCCCAGCAGGTCGGTTGGTAGCATGCGAATATCTTGGATACCGAACAATCTAGAATTCTTGATATAATCAATATACTAGAAACTACATTATTACTAGCTAGTGGTCAAATAGTAAACTGGCTTAATTTGATTTTTTCGCGCTAAAAAGGGATTTAATTATTTCTTTAAATTCGATAAAAAACAGAAAAGATTGATTCTGATTAAACGTAAAAGATGAAAGCGGAACTCAATTAGCAATGGTGGCCTGTGAATCAGTGGAGGCAAATAGGATATATTTAGCTTACATCGAAAGGAAGTTTTTACTAATTGAATTTGCTAACATTATAAACTGTTCATTAATAAAAAAAACTAATGTTCTGAGTGTAAATTTTTTTCTATTCCAAATATAAAGCTAGTACTATTGGTTAATGAATCAAATGCAATAGCTTTAATTTAGACTCGATTTACAATAGGGCTTATGCAATATTTTTACATGAAATTTGGTAATAAAGACACGTTAATTTTGATCCAATATATTTGCATTATACTTTCGGCGAATCATTTCTGATAAAAAAATATCCAATGGCTGCAGCTATGAAAAAATAAAGAAGTAGCGCCAATGAATTTAACAGGAACTGTAGCACAAATTGAGATTACCCACTCTGGCGAATAAAATGGTTTTCTAAAGATAGTGACAATTTTCTTGTGAATATAAGCTTTTTTTTTGGATATCTCTTTATATGGGAGATTCTTCTCAAAACCAGACTTTTTTTACTGTGTAAGCCATTGGCTAAATTTGGATTTATTTAAAACCAGACCAATAAAAATGGAAAAACATACTGGCTCTAATAGATTTTCAACATTTTATCAATAGAAAACCAGCTTCTAAAATTCATATTTTGAATTACCCAATAACTCTATTTTTTATCTTAGCACCATATTTCTAAATTGGGAAAGCAGTAAAAGTTTAGTAGGAAAGTGTCTGCTCGCAAAGAGAATCTCCCATATTGATACATTCTAATGCATAAAACCTGAAATTTTATGCACAATTTTTTTAGGTAAATACAAAAAGCTTTTTTAGAAATAGTGCTACAAAAGTGTGCCAATTTTTTTCTCGAATTCTAGTTAAGGTAAAGTTGCATCATATTCGTTATATACTTATATCTGTTTTTGCCAAATTAGAACAAGTAAAACTCAGTTTGATGTGTAATTTGGTACTTTGAGGGCTTATATTTAAAAAAGACTCTTGAAGTATTGAAAAGTACATGAAATTCCTTTTTAGAGTGGACACCTTTCTTTTTTTTTTACTGGATTACTAATTTAATACATCTTGAGCCATTCTCCCATAAAAAAAAAGGAAAAAAACCTTTGTGCTATTCTATAAGCATATTGGTTAATTTAAAATTAGCATAACGAAAAAAGCATACTGGCCAATGAATATCAATATCACCATTATTGCAACTTTCCATTTCTATTAGTTAATCAGTATCGATAGTTATGGCTAGTATTTACCAAGAATTTGGCCAATTATACTTTTAGAAATAAAAAATCTAGTCACAAAACAAATCTGCTATATTTTTAAGCATCGATTAAGTGTTACTAATTTGCACTACAACTGCAAACTATGCTATTTGCCAGTATTTAGTTATAAAAATTAAATTAAGAAACCGAGTGTTTACAAAGGTGGTCTTTCAATGAGTGGACAATCAAGCTAACGAGTATTACGTGGATGCTGACAGAAATCGATACTGCATATATTCTATCAGCTATTTTATTTTAGCTCTTCCATCTCGGTGCACAAAAACGGCGCTTCTCCTTTAAACAGGATTTCTATTTAAAATGAAATATTATTGGTGAAAAATATTATTGCCGAATAAAAGCTGAATAAATATCTGATGAGAAAATTGAACGAATTCGGAACTTGAACAATAAATATTTCGATTTTAGTATATTTTTATTGGTTATATACCTAGTTTGGATATATGGACACAAAAAAGGGAGGGGTCTAAGAATTATCTAATCACTTCATTTATTTTAAAAATTTGTCTTTAGTCCGCATTGAGAGTATTCTTAATTGATTCGCAATTCGTTTACTTGAAATCGTAAGATTAAATAAAAATTATAATTAGCAGCCTGTAGTTTAATTGGATGGATCAGTTGAACTGTTACAAATTGTCCTGGGTAGAGGTTCTTCTGAGATAAAAAAGGAAGAAAACATACTTTATGGAAATGCAAAAGATCGGTATTATAGCCAAATGTTGCAAAGATTACTCCTAAACAGGATTTTATATTGCACAAAAATGAGTGATTATCCTAAAAGGTTATATTTCTTCTTAAAATGTATAAATAGTCGTCCGATTTCCCAAAGTATTTTTCTATATTCAGCACTATTTTTTGATTAAGACTTAAAATAGATCCAAATTTGTTGCCGTGATTTCTTTTTGTTATTATCGCCTCTTGGTTCTTAGTATATATAGCTTTTCGAGTTTCTTTAAAAGATAAAAATTATAACTATTGTCTAGCTAGCCTCGACTATTGAAAAGTTTGATACTTTTTACTTTAATTTGCAAATTCCATCTCACGGTATATCTTTACCTCTATTTTTAGTCTGTCAATTTATATTTCTGACACATTCGCAACCGTCTTTCCGATAGTATAGTTATTCGTATTGCTGATTGATTCATCTCTACGACATATTTTATTATCTGTTTTTAAATCGCCAATCTTCTTCGTGACATCTTTAAAACTAAGAGAAACTTTCTGCTAATATCAGGAGAAAAATGTTGACCATTCGATCAGTTTCAGTATTTTTTGTTCTTGCTCAAGCTTGCTTGTCTGCCCCTATCCAGCTCCAGAAGAGAGATGAGGCTTACGCTGCTTCCACTACCACTTCCAGCACTAAGCGTAAGTGCGTCAAGAAGACCAGCTATGTCTCTTCTTCTGTCTCCCCAACTCCTACCTATGCTTCAACCGCATCCTCTCCTCAATACTTCGCCCCCGCTACCACTGCTCCTGCCGTTTCTTCATCTTCAGACGCTTATGTAGCTCCATCATCATCCACTTCCCTTGCCCCTGTTCAGTACTCCTCCACCATTTCTAGTGCTGATATCGCCCCCGCTACCTCTTCATCCAATACATATGTTGTTCCCACTACTTCTTCAGCTATCTATCTTATCCCATCTTCATCTGATGTGTATGTCATTCCTACTACCTCCACACCCGCCTACATTGTCCCATCTTCATCTGATATTTATATTATTCCAGAGACCTCCTCATTGGAATATGTTGCCCCTTCATCATCTGAAATCCCTGTCTCTACTGAGACTTCAGCACCAGCTGCTTATCTAGAACCCCAAACCTCATTGTTAGGATATGTCTCCTCATCTTCATCTGAGATATACGTTTCTTCAGAGACCCAAGCTCCTGAGGTTTATGTTGCCCCTGAGACTACATCATTAGAATATGTCGCACCTACTTCATCTGAGATTTATATTTCTACCCAAACCGAGGCTCCCCAGGTTTACATTGCACCTGAGACTTCAACTTCTGAAGCCTACGTTGCTCCCGAAGTCACTCCAGAGCCAATTGTTTTACCTGAGACTTCTACATTTGAACCCGTAGTCCCAGCCGCCTCACCTGCTCCAGTAGCTTCTTCTGATGCCTCAAATCAAAATAAGGATCTTGTCCCTGCCTCAAACCAGTCTTCTTCATCAGTCTCCTCTCAGTTCTCTGGCCAGGCCACTTATTATGATGTTGGACTTGGTTCTTGTGGGATAACCAATGACAACAGTCAAATGGTTGCTGCTATCAACAAAGATCAATATGGTGTTTTTGCCAATCCTAATGCTGCCGAAGTCTGTAATCGTCAAGCTCGAGTTACCGGCCCTAACGGAAATCAAATAACTGTTACTATCGTTGATCGTTGCCCAGCATGCGCTTACGGCGATTTGGATTTAAGTCCTACGGCTTTCGGTCAGTTGGCTGATATGGGTGCTGGTCGCGTCCAGATCTCTTGGTCTTTCATCTAATTTCCTTTAATTATCTTAGATGAGTTGGTTGAGCTTGGTTTTGGACCCTCTTTCCTTTTTTGGTAGGATAGTTCTTTTCCAGCTTTTTCATTTCATTTGGGATATTCTTTAAAGGTGGTTCTTCCTTCATGTATGCTTATTTTTGTTGGATATGTTTTCCTATTGGTAAAGTTCATCTTTATCCAGTATTCAAGCTTTCAACTGCCTTCTTATTATCTGGATCTCGATTGCTGGTGTTAAGTTAGTGTTGATTCTCTTTCTTACATTCGTTTTCCGTATGATATGGTTTTGATAACTCCTTCGCAGATTTGTATACTCGATTTAAAAACTGTTTGTGTCATGTGTATTTCTTTTTTTTATAAGTCGTTGACCGACTTCTTTCTATTTTTTATGGTGCACCATTTTTTTTGTAAAAAATAAATTATAATTTTGTCTTAGCTATATCACTTAATTTTTTTTCTTTTGAATTTCTGTTGTTCAATGATGGGTTTGGGCTATAGATATATGCCCAAATGTTTTGAAATTTTCGACCTTCTTGATATCTCGAAAATTCAAAATTTTAATTGGCGATAAAGGGGACTGGATCAACCTACAACTGCTTAGACATTTGGCATGAGTGAAGTCAGAGTCAAGATGTGCCTGAAACTGTCGACCACATCTTATTAAATTGCTCACGGTGGGATATATACAGGAATAAGACGATCGGTCGGTTCATACCTGCACCG
>LSSL01005710.1:0-10131 GCA_001953115.1 Smittium mucronatum
TAAGCTTATTAATTTCTTTTGATTTTCACGATTTTCATTATCTGCGTTTAATTTTCGAAAATTTATTTGCAATTACAAAGAATTACTTAATTATTTAGTTTTTTTTTTGGATGAAACGTTTTTCTATTAGTGTAAAAGCCAAAAAACCCTCATTTAGAAAAAAAATTCCAATTAGATTTGAATTCTTTAATTTTTGTTTTAATTGAAAATGCAAATACTCTAACTATTTTATAATGATAAAAAGATAAATAAATTAAGTTTCGAATGCTAATCATTTGTTTTTTGAACGTAAGTTGCAGGAAAAACACCTGTCTCCAAAGGAAGATCGTGGCCCCTATCGATTGCTCCAGCCCACCAAATCCCGTCATTTTCACTCAAAATATAAACCACATCTCCGATTTTCAACTCCAATTCAGAATCTTCCACCGGCTCAAAATTATATTTTGCAATATACCTTGGATAATTCTTCAAGTTTTCTTTTTTCATCGGAGAATTCGATGATCTGATAGAATTAACTATTCTTTTTGAATCCCTTTTAGATCTCTGAGATCTGTTTTCAGTATCAGTATCAACGTCTCCAGATAAAAGAGGGGTTTGATAATGGGTTTCCAAATCTTTGCTCAAATTCTTAGACACCTCAGAATGTCTCACAACCTCTTTCAGAGATCCCCTTCGTATTTCTTCAAATCGAGACGGATTACACTCAGAGATATAACTATCAAATTTTGAAAAATATATATCATCGAAATCGTGGGAGTTGCCTGAAGGTAATAAACTGCGATTTTCAGGACCTGCTATGAGATCTGGGGATTTTATCCTGTAACTTTCTGGTCCTTGAATATGATCTCTTTCTCCAGCATGCGTTGGTAAAAGACTCGTTAAAGTGTTGGCACTAATTCTATTAATGTAATTAATGATACCGGAATCGATTTTTTGCGATATCATATTGATATTCGAGGATTTAGAATCATAAAATAATAAACTGTCATGATTTTTAGACTTGTGTTTTTGAAAACTCAAATAATCTAGCTCTGTAAACTCTTCTATTCTGTTTTCATTAGAAACTCTATTTTTCTGGAAATTAGATGGATGATGAACAAAACCATCATTGTCAGAAATATTCCTCACACAGTTATTTTGCCTACTGTTTTTGTAGTCATCCTGTAAAAATCCATCCTGAGAGCGGTCGTTAGTATGCAATAAAGTTGGATTGCAATGGGTTTTGAAGATTTTCTTGTCATCTTCATTAAAAGGGGTATTCGGACACCGGAATGGAGAATCCGATAAAGCACTTTGGTTTAAGTATAAAGGATTGACAATGTAGTTAGAAATGTTATTTGATGTGTCTAAAATATCTTTATTTGAAGTACTGTCGGAACTAGACGTTTGAAAGGTATGATATGGTCTATTATGGTGAGCACAATCGTTGACGCTAGTAGAAGTGGGTCTAAGTAAATTCTTTATAATTTGAGACGTATTTGAGCTATTTATATTACCAGCTTTAACTATGGATTCTCTTTGTAACGGATCAATCGTCATTTTTGAATTCGTTTCTCCAAATCTAATGTATGAAGAATATACGCTGGAAAAAAGTGAATCACTTCTATTTTTTTTTTTTGGGATGTTGATATTATCTTCACATGGTTTCTCCAATCTATCTGAATCAATAGAGTGGCTTTTTAATGTTACAGTCTCTTTTGGTTCTGCATGGATTGTTCCTGTAAGAATATTGGGGCCATCTAAATGAAAATTATTTGGAGCTATCCTATCATGAATCTTGAAATCAGGAATGTTTTCGGTTCCGAAATAGCTCCAATATGAAAGGCGAGAATCATTTTTTGATGATGGTGAATTAACCTTAAGTTCTGTAGAAGTTGAGATTTTGAAATTTGACTTATCAGAAACACTTATACTACTAAATACACTCAAATCAGGATTAGTTTGTAATTTAATGATCGATTGAAGAACGCTTTGATCATTTATGGGTTCATCGAATAATAACGGTGCTTTTTTCAATTCTTTTGATACTAGGCTGTTGTTTTTGTTTTTATAATCATTACTTTTTGGTCTTATACCAATGGATGATCTATCACTGTAACTTAGAGTATGGGCTTCAGAGGAGAAATAAGATGTTTGAGAGCCGCTTATAGAATTGAGAATAGGGTTTTGGCTAAAATAATCAACTAAGTTGATCAAGGAGCTATCAAGCTTAAGTTCATGGCTGTCTACAGGATGGATTTTGTGAGAGTACGTTTTTTCTTTTTCCAAAGAATCTAAATGTTGCAAAGATACTATTCTTGAGCTCCAATCTGGTTTTATTTTCATCGTGGATAAATAAATATCCTTGGGATTTTTGACATGTGCTTCTGAGACAAGGACCGAAGAGGCAGGAGATATTTTTCCTAAAAGAATATTTTTATTTTCGCTACTTGTTCCTAGCTCTGAAGTATATTGAAAACTAAAGTAATCCTGACTATCACCAAAATCAAAATCATTATCATCCCTGGGATGCAATGATTTATATTCATAAGTATTTTTTTCTTTATTTTGTGATCTGCGATATCCAACATAAGCATTTGCTAACAATTTTGAATCACTCCCAGTTGAAAGGCTTTCAGTTGAATCTAGATATAATTGAGAATTTTTAGTTCTAATTGAGCTCCAGTTTTTGCTTGAATTGAAATTTTCAACAAAAATGAACTTTTTACTTATATTTCTTCTTGTAATGAAAAGAACTAAAAATATCAATAGAACTAAGATCGACGATGACACAGAAACAGCGATGATAATGATTTTCTTTGAAGAGGAATTTTTAATAACAATAGCATCAAATCTTAAGTCAAATATCGAGTTTACTTTGATTTCATTTGCATCCAAACTAGATACTTTGAAAAAAGAAACCCATCCTTTATCTGTAAGAGCCACACAGTTAGATACGAAGGATATATTTGTACCCAGTTGATTTAAAACAAAATCGCCATACATCAATGGGAAAAATGAAGATTCCATCGAGCTGTTAAAATTTTGAATAATTTCGATACCATTGACTGAGTTTATTTTAATATTGCTTGTGTCCTCAAATTTGAGATCTTTTCCATTGTATGAGGCCAAAAAGTATGTTTCAAAATCGTCCCTATAACTCCCAAATAAAAATATATCTGATGTACCAGTTTGGCCCATAAACTCTACAGGTCCGGGAATTCCGGAAAGAGATTTATCTTGTATAATATTGAAGTCGTTGTTTTTTCCCTCTGTTATTTTTAGCATATAGCTATTACTCAATGAATAATCTGTGCTGTTGAATTCACCAGAGACGTATAGAGTATTGTTAAACCACTTTAACGAGCTAAAGTCCCCAGATACATCATCTTTAACTACTTGAGACCATTCCTTTTTTTTCAAATCAAATTTACAAATATTTTTACACGCCACTGAGTCCACTTTGATAAAATTTCCAACAACGTAAACACTAGAGTACTCTGGGTTAATAGCTATGTCATTTATTACTCCATAAGCAGGAAATAAAGATGAATTGGATTTCATAGGATCACTATCAACCTCAATGGAACCAAGATTATAATACAATGAATTATCCTTGAAATTCCACACAGAAAATCCATTAAATTTAGCCTTGGTTTTATAATCTGCACTAGATGCTGTCAAATTACTATTGAACAAAGGATATGAAGGATCTAAACTTTGATTGCCACTTATTATCAAATAGCTATCAGCGAAAAACATTTTGTTGACAGCACCATAGCTAAAACCATTTACCGAATTCCCGAACTCAATAGATTTGCTTGCTTCGTAGGAAGTCCAAGAGTTGTTTGATTGCACATATTTTGCTATATTTTTTGAACCATCTGAAGTTCTAAATAATCCTGCAATAAGAAGAACTTGTTCATCCCTATAAATAGCAGATGTAGATACCGTAAATTCACCTGAATCTGAAGGGTAGATTGATTTTGGAGAACTTCCCAGAGAGAAAATATAGGAAGATGACCATGCATTATCAGAGAAATTGGATGTACCAGTGGTAAGCATTGAAATTCCATTCGAGCTTAATGAGCTTAATTCATAAAAAGATCCAACTAAAGATAAACCAAATCGAGACAAGAATCCAAAGGATGGAGTGCCCAATACTAAAGGAGGATCATACCAAACTTTTTTATCCATGTTGAATATAGAAATGTTATTGGATGGATTATTATTTAGAATATGTGATGTAACATTTAAACCCAATAACAAGAGTGATTTTTCCGAATTGCTTAAGTACTCATTGCTAATGTACAAAGATTTAATGCACCCCGTTATTTCTTCGTCTACATACTCGAAGTATGAGTCGCCTTGATTTTTTAGATAGTTGAGATTTAACTTAAGTGCTGAAGTTCCATTTACTTTAGAATCGGCTGTACCATTAAATTCACCTCCAATATACAAATAGTTTTGGTCAAATATCATAGAGTTAACTCTGCCATTAACACCATTATTGGGCAATTTGGATAAATATGAACCATTATAGTATGCTATATTTGAAAATTTACTAAAAGCACCACCTATATAAACTCCATCTTCGTAAGACACGAGGGATGATATTTTTGAATCTTTACCCAAGTCCAAATTTAACGAATCAAAAGATTGAACATCAATTGTTGTACTGTTATCCGAATCCATATTTAACTTTATAATACCGCTCAAGCCTTTGATTATAGCTTTTGGAAGCAAAACTATCCTTCCTACTATTATCTTGTATACTTCGTAAGGGCAGTTTACACAATCAGGGAAAGTAAATTTAAAAGATGTTGAACTGTTTGAGGTGGCATTTATAAACCCTGAATATAAAAGCACTGAAGAATCGTTTCCCACATTTTGATCGACTAATGTTTGGAATTGGTATTCATCCACAGAATTAGAAATTTTGACCTGAACCTGGATTTTTGTTCTAAATTGGCAGTCGTTTAAATTATAGCAGCCAGGAAAATGAAAATACACATCATAAAAACCAGAGGCATTTATCACCGGTGATAGTAGGGCAGATATACCACTTATTTCCTCGAGATTGATTGAAGGGATGTTGTTTGTTTGAATAAAATCATTTAATTGATAAGAGGAATCTGGAAAGTTCCACTTGCCATTGAGATTTACCTGGTCAAGAAATGCAGAGGAATTATTGCAATTATAAAAGTTCAAAATTCCATTTGGGTACACTACAGGGTTACTCTGAAAGATCTGTAGATTTTGAATAGCAGCGCCATCTCCATACCATTCATAAATTTTAATTTTTAACTTCCTGATCTGAATTGGGAATTCAAGAATAAAGGTCTGTGGGGAGTCAATCTGATAAACCCCACAAATGGTAGAAAATGAAACATTAAAACTGCTTGGGATTATAATGTTTTTCATTTTAATAGGAATCTCTAATGAATCTTGAAGGTAATATGCAGTAAAATATTTGACTCCCCAACCAGACAAAATTGAATTTGTAATTGAGATAGCTGTTATGTTGACATCTGAAAGCAAATCAATTGTTATAGAACTTGTTACATTCGCATTTGATCTCCAAATAGCTTCATTGCCTGAATTCAGATTATTGCAAAGTAAGTTATACGGGTTCTCGAAGGTGGGGTTAGAAGAACTATTACTTGATACTATAATGGAGCTTTTCAGATTTATAGAGTATCTCTGATCATATTTGAGAGAAAGATCTTCCAAAGTATTATTAAAATCACCGCCTAACCAGAGAACAGTGTTATTTCGACCAGGCTGTACAGATTTAATAGGGCCATCGACCCCTGTAAATGACATTTTTTTCCAAGATCTCGCTGTTGTATCATAAATAATAATGCTATTTGAGAATTTATTTTTAATTGAGGGATCTTCATTAAAACTGCTAGTAAAATTTCCAGAGAAATAAATTAGCTTCAGATTATTGTCACAATAGCATGAATATACTTCGCCATCAACCCCACCTCCAAGATCATCAGCTATTCCATCTTGAGTTATTGCAACAACGTTATTGATATTTGTATTATTTGCAAGGGAGGAAAATTTTCCACCAAAAAAAGTCCATGTCGTGGAATTGATTTCTAAATTACAACCCGTGTTTATGCTTTCATCATTTCTTGTCTCTATTCCATTAAAATAAACATCTAATTCCGAAACCCAAACCAGTTTTGTTGAACTGGGGCTTTTTGGAGAAAAGCTATTTAACCTCGAAATTCCATTATAGCTTCCAAGAGCTAAAAAATTGACGCCGTGACCAGTTTCGTTAAAAAAGTTTAAATTTGAAGGTGAAGTAAACGAAAAAAAAAATTGTAATATTATCAATAGTAATAATAGATTTTTAGGCGAAATCGTGAATCCTATATCTAGAAATTTTGGTTTTATATGATGCTTCATATCGTAAAAGTGTTCTTTATGTGTAGCATGATCAATATGTACCATAAGCTAATTTTTAGAGGCCTAAAAAAACGCATTTATATATATTAAATCTAATAAGATTAAAATTTCCAGACAAGTATATTCGCGGTTGCTTTAGTAATAGATATGTTTAAATTATGATTTCAAAAAAGTTTACCTTTTACTATCTTCCGTAAATGGTACTGTTTTAGCTTATAATTTTAACCTTTGATTATCAGTAAATGGAGTGAGGAGTATACCTATGCAATAAACGTGTACTTCGTTCAAGTGAGAATTTATAAAAGAGAAACATATTAATCGCCATGACCGTGATATAATATGTAAATCGATAAAATAATGATTAGATTTATGACTCTAGTTTACTAACAACAGGTTACTAAACAAACTTTCTTTAGCAATTGTTTTACAAACAATTTACCTCATATATTATGTAAAATATTATGTAAATTGGGTTGCGATATAATACCGATTTAAATTACTATTTATTTATTTATTTTAAAAACTCATGATAATTCGTTGAAAAAAAAATACGATCAAATCCCTCAGGGAACTTCAACCAAGCAACATCTACGAATAAAAGTACATAATTTTGTGGTTTGTTTTTAACCAATAAATAACAACGACAGTGGGGTTTCGATTTAATTATCGGAGATACTTTTTGAAAACTGCAATTTCTGATTAATATTTTACTATTTTCCTAATTTGGAAATGAAGTCAAGTAATACTAAGCTCATTTGATAGCCCATAGTCATAGTACAAAAAGCATTATTATTGTGGTTTTTTTAATAAAAATCTGGGATTTTAAAAGTTTCCCAGCGATATCTAAAAATCGGCGTTTTTAATCCTTTCCTAAGAATTTAGAATTTTTCTTTAAGTTTGTTTTTTAACATTGATTTTCAAAAGATATCTGTATTTAGCAAGTTTTTTTACTTAAAGTAAAAAAATTTATTTGATAATCTAAATTTCAAGGACTATTAATATAAAAAAGCATTTCAGCTCTCTTAAATCGATGTTTATGCAAAAACAGCAGAATTAAACACAATCCACAAAAATTTAGCCATTTTTGTCTTGTTAGTAAGATTTTTACGTGATTTATCGCGTATATTTTCCATAATGCATTTTAAATCTACAAGCCATAAATTTTTATTTGAGGTCAAAAAAATTTGAAGATCAAATAAATACCACTATAAATTTCGAAAAATGCTTGAAAATTGGGTTTAGTTTAGTTTTGTAAAAAACGATATAGATATTTTGTGTTTTATAATGGTCAAGGATTTTTCAAATAACTTTATCTGCTTTTCCATTAAGTTATATTACAATATTTATGTAAAAAGTTCCACATAAGACATAATCCTAATAAAAATCGCAGGTTAAAAAACAAACTTTCAGAAAAATTCTAAATTCGTATGAAAGGATTAAAATCGCTGGGAAAAATTTAAAATACCAGATTATTATTGTCTTTTTTTTTTTGTATCACGGAATTTTATTGTAAGATAATGTCATTAAAAGCTATACTAAAAGAATTTGAAAAAAAGAAAAGCACGTATAAAAAAGACTATTATCCTAACTACAATAAGCTCCACTGCTGTTATACCGGATGCGTACCTACGGGAAAAGGGTGCAATCTACCAACAGAAAGACCCCCATCTGGCATTGCTTCAAGTAGGTGTATGACTGAGGTTACAAGCAGTCAAGAATTAACTTTTTGTAAACGAAATAAAGTTCATTGAAGCTACTGAGCTCCTAGCCAGTGCCTACTTCTAACAGGATTAATAAAATTAGGCTCCTACCCAAACGTGGGATTGATCGACATGACTTTCCTACAAATAGCTGCTAGACGCCGAGATCCGTCTGAATGACGAACGCTGAACTTTTGCACTAGACTATGTCTCAGCTGTGCTAAACGATCGGTTCCTCCTGTTTCTAGATGGTCCTCCTCTGGATCGCTGTCCTCCGAATCGCTGTGCGCTGTCTCTACTACTCCCAACCAAGAATAGTACAACGCTGTGTGAAATTTTAGTTTAGTGTACTTCGAAAAGTACACTATAAGTCCCTAAACCATGGAAAGGTATTTCGCTCTTAGGGGAGATTATTATTGTCTATCCTATTATTTACATAGCAAAACATATATTAATTTATATCGAATGCATTTTTATACCATCATTGCTCAAGTGTGAATAAAACCACACATTTCCAGTGAATTAAATAGTTATAAAAAAATTAAAAAAATAATTCTGAAAAATTTCCGTTTACAGTAGGAGAGATTATGTTTTTTAAAAAGAATCTTTTAGACCCTTTAAAAGATAGGCATATTTATCGTTCAAGGCCTCCACGGGATCCAAAGTTTCAATGGATCAAGAAAAATAGAAAAAAGACTTCTAGCATTTCAGAATTATCAATTTTTTCAAATAAAGATTGTTTTTTTAATTTTTGTGTTACCGAGCGAGTATATATTTGTTCTATGACTATTTCATAAATTAGATTGCTAGTAAAGCTTTTTAAAATACATTCCCCAATTTGAGAAGAAACCTGAGCAAGTACTTATGATGCTTTTTTATATTAACCCATCTTTGGAGAAAAATACTAAGATTATCCGTTTTAATTATTACTATTTTATACTTATGGTCTATAATATTGACCTAGTATTAAGGATGAGATGAAAGTAGTTCTCATGCAGATCGAGAATTGTTTTTTTAAACAGATCCAAAGAACGAATATTATTCATTTTTTCCCCAATCTTAAAAAAATAAATATTATTTCGATATCAAATTTAAAAAATAATTTTTAATAATTAATTAATACCCAAATCTCAATCATATTGGTAATATAATAATATTTTGGGAGTATTTTTATTTCTCTTTCACCGAATTTTATCTTAAAATAAAATGATTGAAAAACGTACCAAAAGAATTTCAAAAAAGGAAAAAGCCGTCTGAGCCTAGAGGATCACCTTAAGCATTTTTCTATTTAAAAATGGTTAATTTAATACAAGTATTTTTTCAATTTTTTTGATAAAAACGGAATCCCAAAAAATAATAAAAGAAAAAGAAAACTCCCATACAGAGCATGTTATAATTATATAAGCGTTATGCTCTTCTTCGAGCTAACAGCCAAATACCTGTAGAGAGAGGGCGCAATTCACTAACCTAAAGACTCTTATCGGAATTTCTTCGATTGAGCTGAGGTACTGATGCCTCATACAGGAAATAAATATCATCCTTGAAAACTAAAAAAATCACTTTGTGAATATTGAGCTTTTAAATAAAACCCATACCTGATATCATTGATAAGAAGTTGCTCCTTCTCAAAAATCACAAGCTGTTTTGTGAGGGTTTTTTGTATAAACCGCCAGGAGTGAGATCCGCAAATATTTTAAATCTCGAAATTTGGCATAGAAAATTCTCCGGTGTATTAGAAGCTGGTAGATTCCTTTTTTTTCTCGATGTAACTTCTCTAAAGTAATTGGCCTATGAAAATCAGCCCCATTGTATCCATTATTAACAAACAATAAATGTGTATTTTTATGTGAAATTTTAGTATAGAGTACTTCGAAAAGTATACTATTTAAGACCTTAAATCACCCCTAAGACTGAAATACCTTGCCGTGGTTTAGGGGCTTAATATTGTACTTTTCGAAGTACACTAGACCAAAATTTCACACAGCGCTGTACTATTCTTGGTTGGGAATAGTGGAGACAGCGCACAGCGATT
>LSSL01005716.1:0-24699 GCA_001953115.1 Smittium mucronatum
CTTACAATTTATAAATCGGTCAGTAAAAAAATCAAATCCGCAAATATGAGTTTACCTCAAAATTCTAAAAAATCTCTCGAAATTAAATGGATAAATAGTAAAAGCGAGGATATTGAAACCCGAATGAATCAAAATGGGGATATCAGTATAGTAAGTTTAGGAAATGTTAATTTTTATAAAGATGAGATATTAAATTTCAGAGAATCTAATACGCTAGTGGATGACGTGTTTGAATTTTGTGATAAAAAAATGTTTGAACCAAGCCTGAGGTGGAAAAGCCAATAAAAATTGAGAATATATCTCATGGAACATGGATTTTTAAGCCTACTCCTATCCCAAAAAGTTTAAAAACACAAGCGATTGATATTTTCAAGGATAAAATAGGTTCAGAAGTTCATAATCCTGAATGTTTTGCGAATTATAACTGATGTTTTGTTATCAAAAAAAAGGTGGAAATAGTTTGAGGTTTATTCTTGATTTTGAGCCTGCGAAAAAGATTACTATAAAAGATGGAGGGCTTCCTCCTCTGAACAATGAAATTTATGAAAAATTTATGGGAAGATCTAAATATTCTATCTTTGATCTATATTATGGCTACGATCAGATTCCAATATATGAATAATCCAGGGATATCTTTTCTTTACAGAATCCAATACGTCTTATCAGAATTACTAGATTACCTATAGGTGCAACAAATTCTGTTGCCAAATTTTAAAGAATAATGGTAAAAATTCTATTCAAGTTTATTCCTGAAAAAATTCATATTTTTATATATAATGGGAGAATAAAAGGTCCTAAAGAAAAGGTTTAATCATTTGCAAAACCCGGAGTCAGAAAATTTGTAGCTGAACACATCAATTAATTTTTAGACATATTAACTGGAATAAAGAAGCAAATTTAACTATATCTGCAAAAAAATCAAAATTTGGGGCTTCACATATCGATATCGTGGGGGTAATGGTGAGATTATGAAGGAAAAAGGCTCTTAAAAAATATATTGAAAAGGTAATATTTTGGAGCCCCCGACAAAAAAATCACACCCGGTAGTAAAACTTATTTAATAATTAGTAAAAACGCAAAATTATACCCAATAATATATCTCGAAAAAAAAATCCAGATACAAAAAATTGCTATAATTTGACTCATAGAAATGAAGCTTACGATTAATCTTATTCAAAAGCTCTAGATTTCGTTTAACATTGTTATTAAAAGGTATTTTTTTGGTTTATTATTTATTATTTGAATTTAATTTTGCTTTTTAAAAATAAGAATCTTTGATAATTTTATAAAAAACTATAAAACCAAAATTTTCGAGCAAGAGATTGAATCAAGAGCAAAATTAAGTGTTTAATTTCTGTAATTGTAGCTTTCAGCATTTATGGACTATAGGCAAAAATTTTATAAAGGGCTTACACTTAAAAGCTATAACTTTAAGAATACTTGTATATTCATATCAGGAAAACATGCGATTTCGATTTTATACTTTTTATAACTATAAATTTCTAATTATTTAAGGGGCCTATTATTTATTACCAAGTTCTTTTTTTTTAATTCTCTTAAATTAAAAAAATCAATCAATTTGATTAAATACAAAAATAGTAAGATTAATAATCCATCTATATCATTAATGGCTAATAATTAAGAATGGATGACTATTTTTATCAAAAAATAGGTTTTATTTGGAAATAAATTGGCTCAATAAATAAAGTGACTGGTTTTGTGAAAAATATGGCACTTTTTTTTTCTGGCACTCTTTGGTTAATCGGAAATTTTTTCCCAAAAATTCTAAAGCGCGAAAATAAAATTTTTGTCAGACAGAAATTTTAAATATGTAATCAGCAATTTTTATTGATAATTTTTATTATTTAATTTTTTAAAATATATACATAATTTTTATGAATGTAATGTCAATAAAGTTTGGCAAATTCCATTTTATATTCTAAACCAAAAAAAATGAAAAGACTCAAATAGGAATACAGATAACTCAGAAAAAAATTACAAGCTAAAATATTACATAAATATGAAAATTAATCTTTTACCGCATTGTTTTTTTTTATTTTCTTTCTTTGTATAACTACTTTTTTTCTATATTCTTTCATAATATCTTATAAGATACAAAAACAAATTAAATAAGATTATTTAATGTGCGATTAAAATCAAAAATTAGCACGAAAACTCATAATCAGGTCTATAGAATATTTACATATGTATTAAATTACAAAATATATTAATCATCTCTCTTTTTTAAAAATTGTTATATACTATTTGTAAATATCTCTGTGCGTGGCAGACAAAACAAAGCCTAATAGTAATCGAAACCATTATTTGGATTTATTCACTGGTAATATCAGCTGCAGTACCTTTATCTCTAGAAAAACATTATAGAAATAAGCTAAAACTTTATTTCTTCCCGAAAAATCATATATTACACAGTGCAATTTGATATAAGTCCATTTGTGTTAAATCTATTAGTTTTTTTAAATTAATTGAAATGAGAAAATATAGAATAGAAGAGGAAATATTGAAAAAAAGCTATACGAAACCGCTGATTCCTTATTAACCTATTGCTTTTTATTTGGAGATTCATTTTAATTAAATAACGTTCAAATATTATATACAAAATTATGTTCAAATTATGTTATCAAAAGATACCCTTTTTTACTCAGGAGGAAATTACAAATATTAAAACAAGTAGTAAAGTTAAAGACTACAATTCAGTAATGGTTAATTTAATTTGATTTTTTTAAAAAAAATTGATTATTAACGCATTTAACTTTTTAAATAGTAGTTAGATTTAGATTATTTAGACTTATTGATAGTAAAAAGCCGTGAAGCTTTTATCGATTTAATTAAATTGATAGCTAAAAATGATACCATTATAGAATTTTGTGACTCAGAATAAAAAATTAGTTACCTAATTCATATATTAATATAAAAAATAGTGCTAATTAAGTTAAAAAGTATCAAAAAATGTACCTGCCATTGCAATTTTTGGAGAATATAAGCACCAAATACATTTTTATAAAATAATATCACGGAAGAAGTGCAAAAAAATATTCTCTTTTAGTGTCTGTAGAACTTAACTCAACAAAAATATGTTAATTTGGAACTGTGATGTTCCAGATTACATAAGTTCGGAGTGTAATAAATATTCTAAGATTTTAGGTGGTAAAAATAAAATGGATAGAGGAAGAAGTTTAAATTAATCAAATAATAACTGAAGGTCGAATAGAAAATATAATAAACATTAAACATATACAAAATATATATAATAATTAAAAAAACGTGTATTTTTTATGAGAAAAAAATTGGTTTTTATATTAGCTCAGTAAATTTACTAGTCATTTTAGATTTTGTAAGTTCTATTGATTATATATAAAAAAACTAACTTGAGAATTCTATTTCCGAATGATAAAAAATTAAAGCATCTCAATCAGTAAAATTTAATAAGAACAAGAAACAGGATTAGAGTTTAGTAACATAAATAAATTGTTAGGGCGCTCATTTTCTTCCTAGGTGAAGCTACTCCCCCTTATGTTCTGATTGCCTTAGCACGCTTGAGGATTGTTTTAGTCACTTTATAGTTTAGTATTTAGCTTAGTTAGTTTTTTTCGTTTTTTTGAATACATTTATTTTTATATTTTTCGGCTGTGTTTTACCAGTACTCTGTCTGGTCATTTTATTAGTATTTTTTTTAGCCCTTTCGTGGACTGGGATCAATACCCGTTATTATGGTTTCATGGTTTAGTTTAAATTGTTTTTTTCGCTTATTGAAGGCAATATCTTAGACAGTGCCGTGAGTATGGTTATACGCAACCATGAGTTGTTCGATTCCGGTGCTTATCTATGTGTATTTTCCCCGGAGATTGATGCTTGACAAGAGGTGGTGGAAAACAGAGATAATGATGCTTCGAAGCCCTTCTCTACTGAATCCCCTGCACTAGGCGATGACTTAGACCTATCTATCAACTTGGCAGGAGAGCCGGTTATGGGAGATCTTTTATCTTCTTTATTTTTACTTTCATTAGATTCCGGTTTCAACCCCCCGGTAAGGTCCTCTTCTGTTATTCCTACCCTTGTTGTACAAAAAATTAATGTTTTAATTACATGGAGCAATGAGTTAAGTACGTATAGGCAGAGTAAGGGAGTAATACCTGCCCTAAGATCTCTGTTAGTTGAGGGCGGTAAATGTGCCAGAAATGGTGCGCTTAGCGTTTCCTCACCTTTGGCTCTACAACAACAGTTTCAAAGCGATTATTTATACCAGTCTAACTGGTATAGATATTCATCTTATTAAAATATGAATATTTTACGTTAGATAGCTCTCCGAAAAATATAAAAAGTTGGTTCATAAAATAAATTTATGTGAAAAAGAGCTAGATAATACTGAGAAAATTTTCAATAAACCTCAGATAAAAAAAAAAAAAAGGCACTTGAAAGTAATATCCAAGAAAAGTAATTAATTATTAAATTTTAGATATAATAATCCGAATTTACCTTAATTTAGTGTTATAATAAAAAAAATGCAACAAAGTATTATTCGATTTAGGTGCTACTAAGTTTTTCATACCAGAAAAACGCTCCAAGAAATCAATTTTCAACTTAGAAATAATGGAATCAAAAAAAAACTCTATAACAAGTGATGGACACATTTTTAAAATAAAAAATAAATTCCAAATAGATAATAATATTAAAAAATATAATTTAACCACAGCCTTGCATTTTTTTGACTTGGTAAATATTATTATTGGATTCAATTAATGAGTAATTTATAAACTCATGTCGATAAATCACTTTACTAAACAGAAAACGTTAAATAAATAATAGAATGCTGAATTTTAATTTGAATTCGAATTAAAAATAAATTATGAAAGCTCAATAGTTTCTATAAATTATTAACAAAGCTTATAAAAAGTTAAAAAGACTAAAGATATATTTCCTTTTTACAATTAACAGTTAAAAATGTCAAAATACAAACTAAACCATAAAAATTACGTTTAAATTTAGTAATGATTCATAAATTTCTATTATTTTTTCATTTAAATTCGTTTTAAAAGGTTTTGGGTTTAAAGATATACCTGACGGGGGATCGAAAATGAGATAGATTCAGGAGAAAAGTTTCCAATATAAATATTGGCTTGTATACACAATGATGCTCAGCTAAAAAAATTAAAAGAATCCTTCCCAAAACTAATGGGCAAAGAATTTACACAGTTTTATTCATGACCATGGGCAAGCCGAGCATTATTGTTCAATTTAGAAAATGGTGGTCCAGAATTTTCATAGATTATAGGGCTGTAAATTTTATTATACATGTAGATAAATAGCCTTTATCACACATTGACTAGTGTTTCAACAGTATAAGATCATTAAAAAATTTCACCAACCTAGCTCTACAATCTGGATATATTAAAAAAAGAGTCCATAATCTATACTCAAAACGGTAAAAAAAAATTTTGAGTTACATATTTCACCTGACACATTTTATCGCTCAATCAATAAAGAGCTACAGGAATATTTAGGTGGCTCTTTTATAGTATGTTTTATAGATATTTCTATACTTTCATATATCTATGAGAAGTGTAGTTAAAATTTTTGTAACTTTTTAAAAAAATTCGCAGAAAATTTCTAATGATGCATCTAAGTGCCCATTTTTGTTACAGGGAACAAAACTCACTAGTCATATCATAAGCATTCAAGAAATAGTAGCATTTCATGAAAAAATAAATTCAACACACTATGTTATTTTACAGTAAAAACGCACAGATTTTTTATCGTTTATTGGCCTTTGTAAATAATACGGAAGTGTATTCATGATTTTTCATCTGTAGCATCTCCCTTATATGTTCAGAAAAAAAGAGAAATGTTTAAAAATTCAAAATCTTCATGGAATACAGAAAGAAAAGACAAACTTTAAATGTGGAATTATTACTAACATCTCATCCCGTACTAAAAGTTTCTGATTCGAAATAAGGTTTTTTATAAAAACTAATATTCAACTTACTTATTTGGAGAATTTTTGTGCCAATAAATATCAAATAAAATCAGAATGCCAATCAAATTTGAATCTAGAAGACTGAAGTCCCTAAAAATACTATTATACAAAAGAAAGAGAATTTTTAACAACAATATACACCTTTAGTATATGAAATTATTATCTTACAACAAAAACATTAGCGGTGATAACAGATCATAAAAAGTATTAAAGTTTCTGTAAATATAGAGACACACATGGAAGGATTACTTGGTGGCTATAAAAATTATGGCATTTAATCAAATTCATCGTATATTATCCAGGAAAAAAATATATTTGTTCAGATTTTCTATCTATTAGATATAGTTTGGAGAATACTAACACAACAGTTGTGTATTTAACTTATGTGAGGAGTGTAGTGAAATATTAATATCACAAATGATATTTAAAACATTAAAAATTCCAAATCAAAATTCTAATAACATAATTTTAGACTTTGGCATGAAGCTCGATAAAAATTAAGAAGCTTAAAAAAATGAAATAATGCCCTTAAATAACCCTTTAATAAATGTTCAATAAAACAAAAACAGTATCATAAATAGATACCAAAGAATTGTAAATATTGTTAAAAAAACAACATTACAGCATGATTCGCATTATAATATCAACTATTGTATGTTGTGAAAATTTGCTGCTGGTCACTAGAATTTAAGAGGGCATAATTTCATGCATTAATAAATGTCAGAGCGTCAAAAATAAGGAAATAATAAATGTTCTGTCACACAACTAAACCCAATAAAAACTCAAATAAAGCGTTTAATAGATGGGTAATTAGTTTCATTAGGAATATAACGACTATATTAAGAGTAAAAAAATGTTTTCAGCCAAAAATAGACCACTTTGCGGAATATGGTGGTCTCCAAAGAAATTTTCTTTTCTAAAACATAAGCTATAGATTTATTTTTATTTTTATACAGTAGGATATTTTTTTAATTTTGAAACCTGATAGAAATAATAACAGATAGTGGTTCAAAATTTACTTGAGAAGTTTTAAAGGAGTATACAAAAATAATGAAGATGAAAAAATCTAACCTCGGCCTACCATTCAATTTCAAATGATAAAACTGAAAGTAAAAGTTGATTAGTAGGAAAAAAATTAATCAAATTAGCATATAACAACAAAAATAGTTGTAATGAATATTTAAACCTTTATATATGGGAAAATAGGATCAGAAAGTACTCGGTGATTAAAACATCGTCCTATTACCTAGTTTATATGATAGATACAAAAATAACGGGAAAATTTTTGAAAATTTTCTTTTAATACAGAAAAGGAGCAGAAAAAGGCATAAATTCGATAACCAAAATCTGCTATAAGATTTAAAAAGTGCAGGGAAAAAATGAAAAAATGAAAAATGTCTCCAAAAATAAAAAATAAAAAAATGCCAAATTTAAAAATAATCAATAGGTAGCTTGGTAAATATAATAAATGAGGCACAGAGGAAACTTGAGCTTAGGTATTTATGTACATTTAAATTTTTGTTATCATGAAAAATTCTTTACTTATAAATTAGACACGGTCTCGAAAAATCCTCGAAAAATCCTTGTAAATCATAAGATATTACAAACGACAGTTATGAGAATTAATTAAATTTGTAACCCCAGAAAAATAATTCCAGGTAGGAGATAATTTTGCATAAGCGAATTTTATCTGCAATTAAATTATGTTACTATAATCAAAATATGCAAAGCTTGTTGGTAAATTATTATTATTTAATTATTAATTTTATAACCAAACATTATATAAACATTCTAATAGTAAATCCATATAGTTTTCGGTGAAAGGCTAATAACGCCAAAGTTAGAATAATTAAATTGGGAAATAGATAACACAGCAAATATTCCTGGCTGAAATTTGTATAAACACGAAGAATGTATTTTTCCCACATTGGGTTTTTCATATATTTTTTCGCATTCCATTTTTTTAAATAACATAATACATACACTTACATAAATTAATCGAATTATTGCATTTAATAATTCATTAACATCTATTTATAATAATTTTAACTTATTTATGTATTATACATATTTTAAATTCCATCTCATCTTAGAATCAATAATTTAAAAAAAATATTAAATAATAGGATCACTTCAAACTAAAAGATAAAACATGTATATTCGTTAATTTTTTTTTTTATTTTGGAAAGTTTATTGCAGTAACTTGGTAAAACATTCATGTGAATATTCATAAAAACAATATCGTATTTTAGTAATAGAGTTTCTTCTGGGGATTTTTTTAAAGAAATATGTAAAAAAAATCAATATTTCATTCATTTTTTAATAATGATTGTGTGATTTAAGAATCTGAGCTAAATTAATATCTTTGAAAATAGAACACATCAACTAAAATATTATTTTTTTGGAAACTTGACAACTATGAATATTTTTATAAGTGTGCCCAAATTATGAAATTTTTACTTTTTCAATTAAGCAAAAAATTAATGTTAGAAAACAATTATGTCCCATAATTCATACCCGTATTCCAGATTGCATCTAAGAAAAATAGAACATTTTCTATCAAATTTCTACACATTTCAGAGTTTAAGCCTCATTTTTATCTTGAACTGCTGTATTAGTTACCATAATAGCTCATTATATTCGTTTCACATCCCTCTAGGGTCTCATTCAAGTAGAACCCTAACGTTGATAAACATCATTTTTTATTTTGGATTTAATCACATTCCAAGATTTTTTAATTCGTTTAGCATCGTATAGTAATAGCCTTAATAAGTCAACTCAGCTCCAGAATATGATTAAATAAAATTCTTATTTTTCCCGTGATATCTAGCATCATTTAATATGACCTCAATGATTAATCTAGATAATCCATTATATATGACCCTGTCAATAAGTCCACCAACTTAATATTTACATTTTCTAGCCTTATAACTGACCTTTTTTTTCTAAAATGTAAAATAAAAGATAATTTAAGTCTTCAGATCATGAGGAAATTGAGGAAATTTGTTTTATTAATATTTAAAACAGTATCAATACCTCTTTTTAATTGCCTTCTAATTCTCCTAATAAATAAATTTCCGTTGCCTTCATCAATAAAAATATAAAAATTCCCTAAAATTTAATATCATAGTAATTTTTTGAGTTTTATTCTACCCATTTCCTTATTTATCTGGATATTTTCTTGAGTAGGCTCGAGTTGAGTCACCTTAAAGTCTAGTGTTTTAATTCCAATATTATACATATTTTTTGTGCAAAAAAATTTTAAATTTTCTCTGTGAAAATAAATTTATATAATTTTTTTAAGTTATAAGGGGGATTTTCATCCTATTATTGGTAAGAAAACTCCGAATGATCTTCATTTAATTTTATAAGAACAGCTCAATTTCCATCTATTCTAAATTAATACGTTTTCAATGACTTAGCCAGCAATAAAAAGTGAAGAAAGGTATGTTTTATATGGATATAAGAATATTAAATTCTATTAAATCTTAGAAAAAATATACAATTGTAGCTCTAAAATAAATAGAAAATTCATTTATATTCTTCTCAAACTGCCATTATATATAATTACTGAATTATAAAATGGTTCAATTTTAATAAAATATTAAACTTTTATGATATTGACTATAAATTATCGATTTTCTATATAAATAAGAAATTGAGCATATTTATAAAAACTTCAATTGCTTTCTTTTTTTTTTAAAATTAAATATTTTCATTAATTTTTTTATTTTCAAAAATATGAATTTAGTTCAGATTCTTAAATCACACAATATATTATTAAAAAATGAATGAAATATTGATTTTTTTTACATATTTCTTTAAAAAAATCCCCAGAAGAAACTCTATTACTAAAATACGATATTATTTTTGTGAATATTCACGTGAATTTTTTTCCTGATTACTACAATAAACTTTCTAAAATGAAAAAAAAAAAATTAACGAATATACATGTTTTATCTTTTAATTTGAATTGTTTCTATTACGTGATTATTTTCTTTATTGTGGATTATAAGATCGGCAGAAATTTAAAATTTTATCATATGTAACGAAAATAAAATGTTTATAGAGTGTTATGATTTTAAAAAATAATTATTTTTTTTTTATTTAGCGCTCCCGGTATGTAAATATAACTAAAATATTAACAATTCAGATCCTATTTTTATTTTTTCCAATTAAAAATTATAACTGCTGTAATTTTTTGAATCATTTCGCCAAAAAATTTCCCATTTTTTATATTTCATTCATATTTATTAGGATTTAATTTACATATTTTGGATGAATATTTATTTAAACTCCACTTAATCGAACTTTTCCCAAATTTGATTTAATATTTTTTTACTTGATTTCACTTTTTCTAAATTCAATTTAGAAAATTTTTAAAATCACATCTTCTTATTTAAAAAAACATGGTTTATAATTAAAATGTTTGTATTTGGAAAATATGTTGGTCTTTAAAGCTCTAATAATATTTCCAATACAAAAAATTTCTCAATTGCGTTTATACATATTATTACATTTAAATTCACTCTATCTAACTATAAAGCTAGTCAGTAAAGCTCTTTTAAAAAGAAAAAAAATTAAAATTTTACGTTAAAATTCCCGCTGTTTCAAATTTAGTTTTATTATTAATAATACTTTCTTGTGTTTTGAGGTAAAAATATTAAAATTATCTTTTTCTATAAAAAATAATAATAACTTATCTCTTTTATCTCTCTATTATCAAGCTAAATAAACTACTATTTTTGATCTTTATTAATTTCATTTTTTCATCATACTCCATAAAAATCTACATTTTTCTATCAGAAGACAATTTTTAAAAAACCCCCTATTGTAGCTTTTTTTATGGTTTAGAAAAAGAATTACAGGATTTTTGAAAATCCATCCGATTATAATTTTCAAATCATTGAAACATTGATATTAAGTAATTATGCTACTTCTAAACAAAGTTAAATTCTTAAAATGTTAGAATAAATTTTGTAAAAGTTCTAATGAGAAAAAGCGGATTATAGTTTTAAAAATATTGATTAAAATAAAATAAAATAAATTTCAATTTCAATTTCAATTGTTTTGGATATGTTTTTATTCTTAAAAAGAAGGGAAATATTCGAAAAAAAGGTAGAAAGTATAAAGAAATAAAATTAAAGTTTGCTTAAAAAATTATTCAACCAGGGGAAAATATCTAATTTATATCTATTAAATTTCTTGAATATTTTTTCTAATTTAAAACGGAAAATAAAAATCTTTGAATTTTTAAAATAGAGATAAATCCAGTATCAATTCAGCTATTGATAAATTAAGAGAAAAATGTAAATTTGCAAAATATTTACCGGAAAAAACAACTAATTTAGCTGAATTTAATAGTTGAGTAAGCTAAAATTATTTATTTTCAGGTCTACAACTTAAGTAACTACTATTAAAAATTATAGAGCTTTAACCCAATCCAAATTAGTCTGTATATTAACCAAATTTACATAAAAAACTCGAAATTTTTTCAAAAAAATCTTAAAAAATAAAAAAAAATCCTAAATTTATCGATTTAATTTCGATGTTACTAAAATTGATGGTAAATTAATTAAAAATTTAATCTGGCTAATTATTTCTAAATTTACCGGAATATTATTAATATTTCCATACTGTAACTCACATTAAGTTACAATTTTTACATATTTTAAAAAAATTTAAGAAAAACCATCAGGCGAGACTTTGCCAAATTTGTAATTTTGGAGCAGAGAAATCATTATTTTCTATTATTAGACTCCAAATATCAAAATTTTATTATTAAAAGATTTATTTTTGTTGATAAAGCGAAAATTTCGGACTCAAATTCAGAGTTAGATTCAATAAATTTTATCTTGTACAATTAAAACTTATAAATACAGTATTCATGTAATAAATTGCTTTCATGCACTCGAATTGAATATTTTAAAAAGAATTAGAGGTTTATGAGCATAAAATCGTGTTATTGATGATAAAAAGAAGGCTTGTAAAAGATGGAGTAAATTTGAATATAAAAAATATTCATTCAACTTTTTATAATTATAAAAGATAGAATACGAGAAAAAACCGATAAGCACTGATTTTTCCAAGAAATTATGCAATAAGGATTCAAAAAATATAAATTATATTGAAACACCTTATCTGTAGATTTTTAATCGTATATATACAGTTCAATTTTTATAATCAAATCTAAATCTGGGGGAATTTTTTTATCGAAATGCAGAAAACCTTCACTTTGTCTAAACTTTTAATTTTATATTCAGAAATTGAATTAATATAATTTTGTGTATGGATGGTTTAAACCAATTACTTATCCATTTATTTATATCGATTTTTAGAAATGTTGTATTTACCTACTTTTTAGAATGGTTAATAATTTTAAAAAAAGTCTTTTATAAGAATTAAATTTCATTATATCTTACTATTTTTCTGATTCTAAGATAAAAAATACTGATGATGCATAAGAATTAGACCCAATTAACTACAGTGCCAATTTTAGTTTCATTGGTTAAAAATTTGTAAAATTAATTTTGATTTAATATGGGAAATCAATTAAAAAAAGGTTCTATAAAGCTATTCGTGTTGCATGAAAATGATGCTAATTTATAAAATTTTGGAAAATATTAAATTACCATTCTAAAATAAACGGTTACAGCTATATGAGCTCAAAGATATTAATTAGAAGGAAAAAAATTAACTTATTTCCTTAAAATCACTAATTTGTATTGATTTTATTTCAATTTCATATCATCTACTAATATTTTCCCTAAAAGATATCTAATAAATTATCAATTATAATTATTATTCGTGGAAATATAAAAATATTGCAGATTTTTTTCAAAATTCAATCAGCTTTATTAAATATTATGATTTTGAATGTCTGTCTAATTCAAAAAAAAATTATTTCTAACAAAATTATCAACGAAAGGTTTGAAAAAAAAAAAATTAAATTCTTTTTTATTTTTAAATGAGGGAAATTTAATTTTAACATCTAGAAATAAGTTTAGTATTGGAAAAGTTTTAAATTTCCCAAAATTTATTTACATAGCCACATTCAAAAACAAATAACAAGCATCTCGATTTATTTTCTGTTCGGTTTTTTTTTCAAAAAAAAAGGCACTAGCTTATCTCATATTACGCAGTTACTATATTTTTGGCAAAAAAGGTTAAATTTTTATATATCAGTATGTTAGTTATTATAAACTCCAAGGGCTTAACAATATCACTTTGATTAATCGTAAAAATAATTTCAATAAGACCAAAAAAAATTACTAATATAAATATCCTTAGACTCGATATGCTTTTAGAGAGAAATATATCCAAAATAAAAAACAGTAAATTATCTGATTGTGCATTTAGATTTATCTAACTTATTAGATTATATTTTTATAGTATAAAAACCAATTAATTTTTAAAAAAAAACAGTAAAATCGTAAAAATTTTAAAAAAATCTATATTAATACATAATTTTAAATGAAAAAACTTGGATAGCTTAGATTTATTTATTAATATGGAGTAACTAAATATAAGATACAAATACAAGCTATAGTAATTATTTTTATATTTTATTTTATAGGACGAAAAAAAAAATACTAAAAAATTATGAAAATTTTTGTTTCATACCCCGATGGTAGATTAGAATTAGGCTACTCTTGTTTTAGGAAATATTATAAACCCAAAAAAAATTTAATTATTAACCTAATTGTGTAGCAATTATACCTAAAATATTAAATAGAGGTATGTAAAATCCAATTAAAACAATGTTGGGCTGAAAGCCTTTTCCAATCTTAGTTTCGATCCTGCATAAATAACTTAATTTTCATATTTTCAATATATATCAGCAAGTATAATAATGATCATTTTGGAGTTGAGTTTCTTGATGTATTTCATTTGATTTGGCGGCTAAGAATTTGGTTTTATGACAGTTTAAAAATGAATAATTTCATTTTATATTTGAAAAAAGAGTTTAAGAAAGGGCAATAATAAATATTTTAACAAAATATTTTTTATCAAGTTATGATTTTTTCAGATTAAAATTTTAACATTTTTTTATATAATATCTTAATAAACAAATATAATGATGAATATCTGATGTAATTTTTATATAAGATTTCCAAATACATTAAAATACCTTGAAATAAATAAATAAAATAATCGGCATCGGTTTATTTAAAACTTTATAGAATTACTTTCTTATTTTTTTAAAATAAAGCATAAAATAATTAATAAATATACTTTCCTAAAATTTAGGTTTTAATGGCTAAATTGATTTTTTTGGTTCAAAAATTTATTTCATTAAATACTTATGAATCATAAATTAAAACATATTTTCTAATATGGAATTATAAATCGCTAATATTATCAATTTTATATAAATAAAATATAAATTCTGTAATTTGAGGTCAATTATTGAATATTGATCGCGCTGATAGAATTTTTTTTTAATGTTATATAATTTGGATCTTAATATCATATTTAAATAAATAAAACGACCAGTAATTATTTTTAATTATAAAAAAATTATTATTTTTTGAGATCTTTAAATGAATATGAATATTTCAAATGGATTATGATTACTATCTAGTATTTATTTTTAATATTAATAATATTATCTAGTTATTTTTGATGACATAATTTTTCTAGGAATCTTTTTGCGTATTATAAAATAAATCGGTTTTTTTTACAGCCTCTACTATAAATTATTGATTGGAACTTTTAATTCTTTATTATAAATGAAACAAATATTTTGATAGAAATTCTACAAATACTGTATCAAAAAAAACGCATCGCAAAAATACATTTAACTTAAATTAAAATGGTTAATATTAATTTCCTGGAAAATTCATAAAAAATCTGACAGTTATTTGGAGAACCTTACAAATATTTTGAGTCCCCTTTTAATTATCTGACTATGTTAGCAATAATCTACCAATAAAATTGAAATTTGACACGGTTTTTAAATCTGCCAATGAGATATACGATATCTCACGTAATAAAAAAATGTCAATTTTCACTAAAACTATAGCAAAAAAAAGACTTCAGGAAAAAAATCTCTAGTGGATATTCAATTTAATTGAGAGTGAACATAAAAATTCTTGTATTATTTTGTTATTCCCTTTTATATTGTTCATTTCAAACTATTTTGGTATCATTATGGCGAGCTTCAGATAAGTCTATATATCTCTTTTTCAATTAATATATGTGAATTCATATTATCAATGCATTACACACTTATTATATTGAAAAAAAATTTCTTTTTTTAGTCATATTTACTTACCCGTTTTATTTTTTATAAAATTCTGGTTGATTAGTTCAGATAACCTCAAAAAATGCATCGAAAAAGAGTTCTCCGAATCAAATCGATGGACGAAATAATATCAATTTACTGGTCTAGGATTTAACTTCAACTCCTTATTAGTTTCTATACAAAGTAAATAAACTTTTATGGCATCGAAATTATTTAGAGAGATTAAGAGAAAAAAACTGCGATTCTAAGTGTTATCATATATTAGGTAAACATTGATTTTTTGCTAAATTTTTCAGAGTTTTTTTTTATCCTTACAGAAATAAAATTTCATAAAATTATTGGTTTTTTATTTTTTATTCTTGGTTTTTTAGAAGTAACATGAATACATAAATAATTTTTTGTTTGATTTAAAGTAGCTTGAATTCATAATCTAAATTATGAAATATCTATTAACACATATCGTTTCGAGTCGATTCTTTTTGTGGTTAATGAAAAATGAGAATTTGAATTATTGGAATAATCACAGAAATTTATTTTTTTGATTCTTAGCATGTAACTATCAATGTAATGATGACTTAGTATAGGGTTTTAGTAACTTAAAAATATCTTATATAGCATACATTAACTTGAAATGGATTTGGTGGTGGTAAGGTTTAAAAAGAATATTCACTGCCATAAATTAATACACCCCAGGCTCTAATAATACTGAATCCTGATGATTAATGTTACTTCATTAATTTATTATACGATAAACCATGCAGAGTCTTACAATAATTAAATGGAGCTAGAAAAGCATTAACTATAATATTTTGAGTCTATCAAAATAGATTTGAGTAGTGGAAGATTAATATCTTTTTGATCTCAGTACAATTTTTAGACCCAATACACGATATTTCTGAGTTTTAGTACTAACATAAAAAAGACAAACAAAACCAACGAAAAAATAAAAATTGAGCTTTTACCGGCAGACTATTGCTAAAATAGTCAGATAATTAAAAGGGGTTATCCCAATTTGTCAGGTTATCAAAATAATTGTCAGATTCTCCAAATAACTATCAGAATTCTATTTTCTTACCAGTTAAAACAGCGTCCTATAACCAATGAGCTCGAGTTACGGAGCTGCTAGAGAGTCAAAGGGGTGGGGGGGTTGTGTTACATAAAATTTTTCACATTTTTTAATTTTTTTTAATTGTGTTTTATAACTTTTCATTGGCTTTAAAATAATTTTCTCGTAAAAAAAATATTAAAGTTAAAAAAAAAACTGTAATTAAAAACACAATTATAAAATATCTTCAACAGATGAAAATTTTTATAAATTGATCAAATTATACTATTTTATACTCTCAATAAATATTTTTTGATAAATTATAACAATTGCATATAAAGTAGATGTGGTGAAGATCAGGTTGTATATAACCCCTCTCCCTCCAACTTTAAATAATAACAAAATCGCTATAAAGCGAATCAAGCTACAGTATAAAGGAGCTACAAGACTCTTATATGTTATATACGACTTAGAGTGTTTCAAAAAAATTATGTAATTGATTCTGATAATAAAATTTTAATTATTGATATATTTTCTTTAATTTAGTAGAGATCGAAATTTTAGAAAATAAATTTTTTTCCGAAAATTATGGAAAAAATTTCCTCCGCTACTGAATAGCAGAAAAACTTTTATATTTATTTAAAAAAATCCATTTGAGAAATTGGCTATATTGAATAAAATAGCAATAGTGAATTTAAAAAAACCAATTGTTCAAATATGGAGAGATTTAGTCCAATGAAATTTTGAGCATTAAACCAATATTAATTCCTAAATAAATATTAAATGAAATAAATAGTTAAATATTCGAATCAAGAAGGCATTATTATTAGAAACTTTCAAGAAAAATTAGTATTATTTTAGAAAATCGCCATAATAAAAGACTATGGATAATTATTTTATATATTACATTTTCACTCTTAGATTATATATCAATATTTTAGCCAATTATAAACAAATTTAGATATTTTTAAGTCAAGTTTTGTGATTTTTTCTATTTCAAAAAAACAAAAAAAATTCACGAAGATGACCCAAATACTGATTCACATAGATGAATGTGGTAAAAAAATAATATTTTGCTAAACGGTTTAATATTTTTGATTACGAAACTAGGTATTTGCAGAAGATTAATTGGATATTAAATTTACTCTGCCTCTGATTCTTAATTTAAGAGACACATATCTTTCCTTGAAAGATATTTTTGTTTGCTTAAATTTTATTCTTACTTTTTAAATAGAATTAATATTTTTTTAAATAATTGTTTTTGTTTTCTGAACTATTCTCGATTCTTTTTGAAACATAAATTATCAATTATTGAATAAAATTGATTTTACATGGTTTTTGGTAATTTATTAAATCTTAAATACACCTTTTTTCGATTCGGATTTAATTATAATGATTTAAAAATTTAATGATATAGTTTTGGCTGTCTTGAATAAAAAAATTTATGTATTTTAAAGATTTTTTTGTTAAATTTTTATTTAACCCTTAGTTAATTTATTTATTCTAAATATAGGAAAATCTTCTTAGCTTTGCAGGTACAAAAAAAACGAACTTTTTCTGAAAATTATAATATTTTCAACTAATTTTTTTAGTTAATAAGGAATAAAAATTAAAATTTTATCGTAATTGTTTCATCAATTCTGAAATATGAGGTAATATTTATATTTTAAATATCGTGAAAATCATCTCTTTATGAAATAATAATACATTATTTCCTTCTTCATGTTGAAAAAAATTCTTTTATAGGGTACGGAGGTCTGATTTTGGATGTGCTTCTGCTGTATAAAACTAAATACCTAAAATAATTTTCATCTGTCAAAATTTTAAAATAAAAAAATTATAATAACACCTTGTAAAACCCAGATATTTTTTATAAAACTGCATCAGGAATATAAATTCTATTCCAATTCTTGAATTTTAATTGAAATAAATTTACTATGAATAGTATGTTAAAAATTTTAGTTTTTCTTACAATCATCCTTACAAAATTCGTAAAATGAGCATTAATTTAATACTAACTAAACCCTTCATCCTTTTTCATCAAATTTGATTAAATTTTTTATTATTAAAACCTTTTAAAAAAATTTCCTATAAATTTTATGTTAAAATTTCTTAATTTTCCTTAGAAGATAACTTATATTTTATTGAATATTAATTGTTAAAACATTATAATTTCTAATAATTTTGGTTTTTAATAACAATTTTATTTTATCTATGGATTTTTTAATTTTTTTTAATAAATTATTAGAGCCCTACCATTATTTCTTAAATTTTAATAATAATAGCTTGAAAATAGTTTATTTTTATATTGTTAAAAAATATCTTATATAAAACCAACAATTTTTTTAAGGAAAAATAATAAATAAATCTTTATAAGCGTATAATTTATGATTTATGATTTATGATTAATAAAGATGCTTTAACTAACTATCCATAGTTTTATCAAAAAATGGAAATAATAGAAATAAAACCTATTCATATATTCATAAAATTATTCTTCAATAAAAAAATTTTGAAGGGATATTATAAATATGAGCTGAAGAAAAATAGTATATTTTTTTAATTATTATTAGGATCAAATTTCTGAACATCCCCCATATGTAAACCCATTTTTCTATGGAGCTTAATATAATTTTTTTTTTTTCAAAATTACAGATATCATGAAATTTCCTCATCAGGTAACAATTCTCGTCAAAACTTATGAATTCTTAATTTCTAATATATTTCGTTGATCCTGAATTAACTTTTATTTAATAAAATGAAAAATTTATGACCCAGTACTTTTTATTGGGTTTTACAAGTAAATCCCATAATAAATATTACAAAAATTTTCTTTTACCAATTCAATACTCTTTGTGAATTGGCTATATTATTTTAATTCCTATTAAATATTTTTTTTTCTAAATATTTTATGTTTAATATTTAATTTACAGTTATTTTTCTTGAAATTTTCCTGTAAAACTTTATTTAGTTGACATATTTGGATGTTATTCTCAAAATAATTTAATCTCCATATCATCTTGGCTCGATCTATTTAATTAAACTATTGTGTGATATTAAAAATGCATCAAATGTATAAGAAATCGCCAAATACTTTTTTCGATAAACCGACTTATAATAAAAATGCTTTTTTCTCGTCTTGAAATTTAACAAGCATAATTTTGATCTTTTTTTTATTTCTAGATTATTATTTTAAATTTTTAGTTATTAATTTGAATTTTTTTAGATATTAATAAATATCCAAAAATAAAGTACTTTATTTACATTAAAACTAATTAATATTAATTTGATGTATATTTTATAACTCCTGTAAAATTTTTGATGATATGTTACTATTCGTTAAATCTATATCTATTTAGATAATTATTTCTTTTTTATTTCTCCAGAATGGAGATCAATATTAATTACACTTCAGAGAGTAGAAAACTATGCGAAACAATATTATTTGATAAAAATAAACCAAAATACAAACTGATAAAATAAAGTGACATACTTTTTAATAATTAGATGGTTTTAATTTAGTGTAAATAGCGCTATATGGTTATCTTTGTCATATTTTCTTTAAAAAAAGAGCTATATCGATAAAAAATTTAATTTCATGCTGTTTTAATAAAACATCAATACCGCTAAAATGTCTAATCACGGAACAAGATAATACTAACTTATTAACAATAAATCAAGACCAAATTAAGCCTTTCTCTGAAGTGCTTTAGAATCCTTCACGTTAAATGTGGTTAAATTGAATACTTAAGGCCCCTAATCTGCTTAGGATAAAAACTTTCAGCTTAATTTTTACCCAATTATTATTGAATCTCTCGCGACTAAAAAAGATTTTTTCTTTATTCCTCTGTTTGTTGAAGAATATTGCAAGATCGTGGTAAATTTTTTTTCAAGAATTGTTTAAATTTTCTAGAATCAGCCTCAAACTAGTGATAAATTGTGTTTTTTGAAATCAAACGATTATAATCTTGATGGAAATCATATTAATCTAGCTCAAGCGACACATATCATTTGCTTTATTTTTGGTTTATAGCTTGGAAAAATACTGTTATAAATAATGCTAGGGATCCTGAAATATTCCTTATAAAAACACAGTTTTCTTTTTGATGAAATAGTGACTAAATTATATGAGATAGGTTGTAAAACCCTTTAAAAAAAATATGCTGCACTCTATCCCAAAATTTTCATTTTTTTTATATAAAGAAACTTTATGCACCAAGAAATCTTTTAATCAAAACTTTCAAAAAAAATCAAGCTTAAAAAAGGCATAATTTTTGCCCTTTCCCGAGATCCAGAATAATTTGATGCCAAGAAAAAAATCCGCATCAACATTTCTCACTTACGAATTATCGACACTACTCTTCAAAGACACGGGTTCTAGCAAGAATAAAATTGGTATTAAGTAAATAATTTTCTGAAGAGGTATGAATCACAATATAGAGTCTTTTTAAAGATCTTCCATGGAATTCCTGTAAGGTAGATGGGGTTCTTCGATCCATTTTCAAATAGATTTGATTTAGAATGGCTGTATATCTTTGAGTCCGTAACATATTTTCAAGGTTTTTAATAATCCTTTTTAAGAATATAGGTTAATTCTAAATTTTTTAAATGTACTGAATGGTAAATGATTTAATTGAAGAAAAGATCATCGATTTTTGGAATCTTGCATGAAAAATAGCCGAAATTTTCTTTGCCAAAGTATACCGTGTCGAAAATTTCGGATAAGATGCATCTAAGTTTAATGTTTCACATTTCACGATCAAATTTAAAAATAAATCGACATGGATACAAAAGGATTCTAAACAGGGATGCAAAAATTATCCCAAAAAAGGATATTTCAGCTCTTCTATTCATTCTTGAAATAAAAGAGCTATAATTTTTTAAAAAAAATAGTATTAAAAACGGACAATAACAATTTCCAAGAAAACAGGTTTCATCCTTTTTGTGATGTGCTCAAAAAATCGCGGCCTAAATTTCTAAGATGGTAATTTCAAGGTTAAAAAAAATGAATATTCTTTGAATAATCCTCTGAATGGGCTATTCGACGTAAAAATTTCGTCATAATAACATTGTATATATTCTGGAAAAAAAAAGTACGAGAGATGTCTTATATTCCAGTAAAAACTTTGGCTTCCATATTTAAATTCTCCTATTTAGTCTATTTCTTAAATGACTGGGTCTTAAAAAAATTCAGCTAATAACATTAGAAAACATCAGGTCAAAGAGAAGTCGAATTTCTGATAACTATAAAATATTATGAAAACTGGGGATAAAGAAAAAGACTCTCAAAGAAATTTCAACTTTGGTTTAAAGCTAAGTCAGAAGGTCAGATCACGATGTAATATCTACCAATAGGATATTATGAATAACGATAAAAAAATTTTAAATGTCGTCCAAGATTCTTCTGAAAATATCAGGGTTCTCCTTCGAGATATCTTTATAATATAAAATGCTAGAAAATTAAGTTAATATGTATAGGGTTCTTTTTTTTTGAATACCTGATTTATTTCTTATTCTTTTATCTTGATTTAATAATGCACCAACTCATTTAAAAACTCAACAACAGAGCTCTGTCCGTATAAAAGTCATTTGAACCGAATGCGATTCTGAAGAATCCTATGACTAAATTTATTTCAAGGAAGAATATTCTAGGGCATTGAATGAGAGCTTAGTGTCTTCTGAAACTTCAAAATTTGCTCTATTTACTAGCTTAAGTTATTTTTAATAGGAAATTTTAATTTATTTATATCATATTTTGGCTTAATACGCCCAATAATTGTGATAGTGAAGATTGAAATTGTGCAGACTCTGCTAGTGGTATATGGGCTAAAGCTAAATAAATGGTGGATTTATTATTCCTATTCTATACTGATATTAAAACATCCATTTCTTATTCCTGGAGCTTTACAATAAAAATTCCTTTAAATATTATGGAATATCAAAGAAAATTTTATCATTATGTATCAAGAGCATTATTTCTCTCCAGGATTAATACTTCACATCTGTTCTGTATTAGATTAATTGAAATAGAGAACTTAAAATACAGATTTTTTGTTCTTATAAATGGTTAAAATATTAGCTCCTAACTGATATTTTTGGCAACAAGACTTGTATCTATTGGCTTTGCTTCATAAAAAAAAGTTATAAAAATATTTAAACTGCAATATAGGGGGGAAATCGCTATATCATAGTAATTTTTTCTAAATTCTCTTTGGATTTTAAAACCCACACCTAATCTCTTCCTAAAATATTATAATAAAAGCAGCTCAAATAATTGACACAGAAAGTGTAGCAATAATATTGCGATTTCAATATCTAATATCGCGATATAATTTCAGTACTTGATTTATTTTCCGATCAATAATACCTTTTTTTATTGAAAAATGGCTACCAGACTTGATTAAAAGGGTGGAAAATTGAAATTTTCAATGAAAAAGCACTATAGGCTGAATATCAGTAAGTTTGACCAATATCCATTGAAACTCGGGGTTTTGTAAATTATAAATTCAGCTATGCTTTTTAAAGAAAAAAAAATTTCGGTAGGTCCAAAAATTTTATTTAGCAAAGATATTATAACATGCCAACACCAAAAAATATTTCCACGCTAATTCACATGCCCCAAATAGTGTATGTTATCGGAGAAATTGTATTATGGAAACCCTAAAATCATAAAATAAATTTTCTACAAATCCATCAGACTATTTTTTTTTAAAAAGGGAATTTATTTATAATATTCAAATAATAGAAAAAAATAAAGGAAAAATACAATAAAAGGAAAAAATAATCAAATTTTATCACACTCCTATCTGTCGCTCTAGCGGCTCCGTACCCACTGGGCATTGATTCAAGGGTATTCCATCAGACTAAATACAGCTTTAAACTTCTTAGACAACAAAAAGTCAATTTTCTTTAATTTTATAAGGTTATTATACAAAGATTAGTTTGTTTTTTTTGCTCCAATAATTTACTTCGTATCAGTACTAGAAATTTTTACTTTGGAGAATTAATTTATGTTTCTTTTTTAAATTACTAAGCGAGATAGAAAAAATTAGTTTAATTTACAGGGATTTTAATAGCCGAATACATAAAAATGATGAAATTTGCTGAAAAAGTACCAATAGAGGAAAGTTGAAAATATTCTTGAATTAAAAAAAGAAATTAAGGAAGCCTAGTAATGAAAAATATCAGTTTCATCAGCTATCAAAAAGATTTAATATTTTGATCTATACTTATTTATTATTTTTGTATTGAAAAGATTAAATAGAACCTTTGATCAATACTCACTAAAATAAAATAAAATATTTTTTTTCCAATAATATGAGATTTATTAATAAAATATTGAATCTCTTTTGTGTATAAAATCATTAGATACTCATTTAAAATTTCTTTATCAAATATTCTTAACCCTGAACTAGGATACCAAAATTTATTATTTCATGTGCCACTCTAACTGCAAATATTATATTATTGTCCAATTATTATGATTATCATTTATTCTGTCCAATTTTTTCCACATTTGAAGCGTATTATGTACTCTCAAAATATTAATGAAATAACTTGAAATATTCCATTATTAATTTGGAATAAATTTTTTTTCTTTTCTTTATTATGGTGTAAAATCTATAATTCTTTTTAGTGCAAAATTAGTTCATATAATTATATGGGAGAAGAAAAAACGAGAAATGTTCATCTTTTTCCTTTTTTTGCCAAATAAAATAAGGATGATTATATATATATATAGCTTACGCTTTTTTAATCTAAAATAATTAATATTTATAGGTCACTTTATTTTATTGATTCGTATTTTTTTATCTTTATTTACATACAGAACGATGTTAAAATTTTATATTTATCCTCTCATATTGTATTATTTATTAATTTTCATCCAAAATTTTTGATTGATTTTAACTTAATGATATTAAAAAAAATTGTTTTTGTTTTTTATAATGTTCTCTCGGTGGAAAGGTTTTCAAATATTTGTATTATATTTGTATCTTAAATTTAATAATTAGTTTATCTTAGTTTAAAATTTCATTGATACGATTCTAAACTCACCATTGTATTATAATATTAAAAAAATGATACCTTATACGAATAACTAACCACTCGATTTATCCAATAAAAGTATCTTTCACAACCAATTTGGATTTAATTCATCAAAAAGATGGCATAGACATATGATTATCACCTCTAAGTAAGACCTAAATATGCAAAACGCATATTGGTCCCTATTTTAAAAAATAATTTTTTAAGCTTTCAATTCAAACCCAAAATCTTCATGTAACATTAACTAAAAATAATTTATTTTATAATACTATTCTTACGGTATAATCTCCCGTTTGTTTTTAGTCTATAATTTGATTTTTTTTATATTGTCGGAAGCTGATTCCCTATACCAGTTAGACTGGTACA
>LSSL01005720.1:0-10277 GCA_001953115.1 Smittium mucronatum
TTAATTTTTTTTCCCATTAAATTATGAAATAGGAATTTAGAATTAAATTAAATTAAATGGTCTAATTGAGCTCTGAACAGCCGAAACCGGTACAACTTAGCTGAATTATACGTAAATCAACCAAAATTTAATAGGTAATTTGAAATAATTTAAATAAAACCCCATTAGCTAATGTATTATAATGAATTTAATTTTGATTTAATTTAAAACAAAAATATTAGAGGACAGATCATATAAAAGAAACTAGTTGTTTTTAGAAATTATTAAAAGTGTTATAACTCAAACAAAAGATATTTTATATTGAGTTTATTGATGAATTTTCACTAAATAACCCTTCCAGAGTCATTGAATCTTTTTTTTTTTCGATATTAATGTTATTTTAGTTATAAAAGTATGTTTTCCTACTAAATTATAACCAAAAAATTTAATTGATTTAAATATTGGTTAGAAAGGGCCTTAAACCCATAAAAATATTACAGTTAAAATTTCGTTAAGAGCTGTTTAAGAAAAAAATAATAGTTCAGCTGCATATATTTTTTTATAGAAAATTTGTAACTTGTTGTTGAATCAAGCTTTAAAGTAAATTTTATTCATATTTGATAGAAAAAAGTACTAATTTAAAATTAAGTTTAATTATAGCATCTAATCTGTGTTTATTAAACTTTATAAAAAACTTACTTAGTAATTTCGTTAAATTTTAGCTCAAGATTAAAGATTTTTTCAAATACAAAAAATGATGTAAAATTAATTAAAATAATTTAACTATATATTTATTGTGATTTTTTAAGAATAAATTTAGCCCCATAAAATTCTTTCAAATGGTTATACAAAAATCGTTTAAAAAGGTTAAATCTTATCAAATACCAATCAAACCAGAAAAATTCAAAGTAGAATCATTCGAATAAATACCAGTTTAGTTTATGCTCTTTATTAAATTCCGATTTGAGTGATTAATAATTATTTTATCTTTTAACAATGAATATTTTTGGATAATTTTCTGTTTTATTTGGGCTTTTTTTGTGTTATTAACCATTTCAGCTTTTAGAAGATATAGTATATATCGAAAAGAAATTGATAAAAGATATAATTTTTAAAATTTTAAATTTTTTAGCATAATGTATATTTTTTAAAAGATAAAAAAATTTAAAAAACACATTTTTAATTCATAAATTTGTTATTTATGAATTTATTTTTGCCTTTTTCTAAATAATAAATGTTTTTATACTTATTTTTAATATTTTAAGCACCAAAAATAAAAAATGAAAAGTGTTATTGATGTTAATTTAAATATAATTAATGTATTTTTATAACTACATAACTTAAAAGAGCGAATTATCTCTATAATATTTTTAGAGCTATTTATTTGAACTTAATATTCGTTTAGAATTCTTAGTATTGAAATACAATGTAATAGTTTTTATCTTTAATCTTTAATCTATATATCTGATATAATTATTTTTATTAATAATCCAGTAAATTAGGCCTCAATCTTACTTTGAAATAAAATGTCGAGGTTTAAATAAAGATAAAAGAATTTAGCTTTGGAGAATGCAAATAAGTTGAAAAAAATTTATGCATTTAAAAAATACATATTATTACTATAAGTTAAGCTATTTAAAAATTTGAATATTCATTTAGCTTTAAATGATATATTTGTAATTTTTTCATCCAAAATATAAGTTTTTTTGATCTCAAACACATTTATTCGATTATTTCGTTGGTTTTATATTAATTAAATGTATGAAAAAGTCCTGAAACTTGTATTTAAAAACAAAAAACCCCTATAAAAAAGATCGGTATATTTATTAACTTATAATTATTGTAATTTATTAATATAATTTAAATTCTTTGTCTAGTTTTATGCTTTAAATCGTTTTAAAAAAAACATTTATATCATCTGATAAGAAATCATAATCGAGTTTTATAGATAAATAACGTTATCTAAAAAATATTTTTATTTTTATTTGTAATAAAATTTGTGATTTTGTGTTATTAGATCGATTGGAAATTTGGGCTAAAAACCATTAATTTTAATTATTAATATATTTATATGGAGTACAGATAAATACATTCACTTATTTTTTCCACCAAACCCCATCTTTATAATAGATCCAACAATGCGTTATCAGAGGAAAATAATAACTATTCTCTTTTAAAGATGGTTTATTTTTATCTGTACTAAAGCTATGGTATAAAAATGAAAATAAAAAACATAATATCCATTAAAAATAAAAAAAATTATAAAATAGAAAACTTAAAAAATTTCATACTAAAAAATTATCAATACCACTATAAAAATTTTTAAAAAAATTCCGCCATTAAAATTATTTCTTTTGGTGTAAATAATGGTTAGAAAAATTTATAAATTCCTCCAATCATCCATTTAATGTTTTAAATTTACAAAATATATTTTAAAATAAAACACCACCCTTATTTATATCTATAATGAATATCCCATAAATTTATATTGTTTCATGTGTATTTTTAAGAAATATTTTATTATGTAGACTATCTGATACTAAGGATTTTAAAAAAACTTATAATTATATCATTATTTCTATCAATTGTAGAAATTTTCTACATTTTCAGCCCATAGCTTCAAACCTAAATTTCATCCTCTCAAACCCCCCCCTCTCACATAAAAAAATACACAAATAACTCTTTTATTATTTTAAAATAGCCGACCAAATTTTTTAGAGCCTTTAACTTCAAATTTTAGTTGGAATTGTTGGAATATAATTTATATGATTTGTTTTAATTTGTGGTAATATCTTTTAAATGAAATTAAATCATTTGATTTTGCATCAAATATCTAAAATATATGCTTTAAAAACCATAATATCTGTTCTTCTTGGAAAAAATCACGTATTCGATCCATAAAATGTGATAATTTATCAATAAATAAATTTATTACAGTAAATAAATTTACAGAAATACATTTTTAAAAAACATTTTCTTTGAAAATATAATTAAAAAAGCTAATAATCTATCTAGTACTACCACTATTTACTTTTTGACCAATAACTGTGATTAATTGCTGGGTAAAATTTCATTCTTACTTGTGAAAAATTTGAAGGTATTTTTATTAAAAAGATTTATCATATATTACCAATTATAAGCCACTTAGATAAGCGAGATTATATACTGGGAAATATTCTCAGAATTTTTTACTAAAAAAAATATCTTTTAGGTGATAAAAATCTAGCTCACCAGGACTTTAATCAAATATGTTGCAATCAGAATCCAAATACTAAATAAAGTAATTTTAAATATTTCTGGAATTTATAAAGTGTTTTTAATTTTCTATCGATATATTTAAACTATTTTTCGGGCAAATTTTAAATATATTCATCAAACAGGATAAAATTCACCGAAAATTCTTATTTTGAACAGATGGAAAAAATCTTATCGGGTTCTATAATCTTTTTTTAAAAATACGGATATAATTATCTTAATATCCAAAAAATTTAATTTTGAATAAAGAAACTACTCTTGCATAAAGATACTAGGTCTATGTATAATAAATAAATCTTTATATGATATTTTATTTGCGTTTTTATTTGCTATCTACAAATAATGCTAATTTTAAAGATCTATAAAGTTTTTTTTCATTTTCACTAATTAAAATAAAAATAAAAATACAAATACAAATAAATTAGGATTATTTTGATTAAAATATACATAATTGATTGATAAATGATTTTTTTTATAGAAAAACAAAAAAAAAAAGATTTTTCAAAGAAACTTAAATTAATATCCTCCAGTTTACTCTCATTTCATTTTTTCAATATTTTTTTTCTAATTGCTTTAATTTATAACACTCGTGTCTTAGTAAATTGCAATTAACATTCAATTTAAAATGTATTAAATTAAATCTATTATAATTTTTTAGAAATGAAAAAATCACTTTTTTGTTATATTATAGAGTTATGAAATCTAATATTACCATTCGGTTTTGTTAATACAATTTTTGGAATTTCTAATATGGAGACTGGTTAGTAACTTAATGTATTAATTATAATACAATATCAATATTTGTAAATTTAATTTCTATATTTGATACATAAAAAATATTTATTATTAGATTTTTTTTTGTATAATAGGCGGGAATTTATATTGTCATTTTTTTAAATCAAAGAATTAAATATCTTTGAATATCATTTTAATTATATATATTGTATTTTATATGAATATTTAAAAAAATTATTAGTAACCTCAAGTTACTTGGATTATCCATTAACTTTTTCCATTTAATTTTATTTCACAATAATAATATATAATTTTTTAAATGAGACTTTCTGATTTTAAAATCGTTTTTTTATTATCATATAGTCCAAAAAAAATCAATTTTTTTTTATTTCAGATATTCATATTTATCAAAATTATTCCATTAGCTAAATAATTGTCAATAATTATTTTTTATACATTTCTCTACTATTTAAACTTTTCATGGAAATAAACATAATATTTTATTATCTACTGCTATTTAAATTAGAAAATGATATTTTTTGAACTTTAAACATCCATAAAATATTTCCAAAATTTACTCTCTTAGTTTTTTAAAGCTTAAATATAGTTACTTATATTATTTATTGGATCCTTTTTAAATTTTTTTGTATCATTTAAACCATATTTGACACTATTTAATCCTTAAATTATATATTTAACACGCCGAAAAAGCTACTTTCTGCCTTTTTAATAGTTAAATAGGCTTATTATTGGTTTTTTGTCCGGGTTTTCAAATAAAATAGGCTTAAAGCCTAATATTTTTTCCATTAGGATATTAAAAACGATACTGATTTTTTTTCTTATTTAAAATTTTTTTAGTATTTGGATTAATTAAAAAAATTAATATGCTGCATTAGGAACAAATATTTGGAAAAAGTTTGTAAATTTAATACATTTACTGTATTTTTGTTTTAATATTTTTTTAAATGATATTTTTTACTGGATTTCTGGACCAGATGATATGCTTCCACGTATATAGGTTCAATTTAGGTTTTAGAAAATAAAAAATAATTTAAATGGCAACTTTTTTTTATTTTGATTTTATAGAAATCTTTTTCGTTACTTTTTTCTTTTTTATAATTTCAGTTATTTTCATATTTTTTTAAATTTTATTCTTCGAAATTGTTAATTATCTTTGAAATTTGAGATCTGATATTACACTTTCTTCTTCAAAATCCTCTGATATTCAATATTTTCGTTTTCAGTTTAATTTTTAAACACCTCTCATCACCCATTTTTTTTCTCAAGAAATCCAATTTTTTTCCTGCATTCATATTATTTTTAAAACCCCTTTACATTATCTTACAAAAATTATACGTGATTGTAATTTAATTAATTATTTTTTATTTGATAAATAACCATAAATATCTTAATTAGACTATTTTTCCAAATTTTGGCACTTTTATTAATGGAAAAAAGTTCTTAAATGTGGCAATTTCAAGATTTAATACGTTTAATTAATATTTTATACGATTTGAAAGACAATTTAATCTTTAATTTTTAATCAAAAAAGACTCGGTTTTTATTATTTAGACTCTCAAAACCTAACTGCTGCTGGTATCGGCTATATTTTTGACATTCAATCATCAATAATGCTGTTACAATAAGCCGTAAGATTATTATTATTAGTTAATTATTATTTTAATTATTCTCTGTAATCATCTTTGGAAAATTCTATTGCGGCTATCTAGTTATTTTTATCTTACAAAATGCTGATCCAGCGAAAATCATTTTAAATCATTAAATATATTTTGAAGGGGTTTTTTGAAAAAAAAAATTGTAAATATTTTTCAAGCCCATTTTTATGTCAAAAAAAATGACTGCATAAAATATAAGTTTTAACAAATATAAAAGTATCTAAATTTTACTATTAAACTTTATACCATTCTTATTACCGTTCTATTTTCAATTAAAACGCTATTTTGAATACCTTGTGAGAAGTTTTAAATTTAAATTTTATATTATCTTAAAGCTAACCACATCTATTATAAATGGTCGATTCGAAATTGTTTCATGTTATAACACCTTTTTTTATTTTTTCTGCTTTGGTTCTTTCATTTATATCTCGTTTAATATTGGTCCAAAGGAATTCAAAAATAATTAGAAAACGACTAATATGAGCTTATATCAGCTAAATAAAACGAAAAAAAATGTTATCATAAAATGTAAAAAGCAAATATTGATTGAGTATAGCAAGATTATAGTATAAAGTATGGAAATTTGGTCGGAAATCTCCGATAATTTCGATAAAAAACTTCATATTACACAGAATTTAATGCAGATCTATAACTTTTAAAAGTTTAACTGGGAAGTTTAAAAAAATTGTCGGCCCTTAAACAATATTTGGAAAAGGTTCTATTTAAAAAATTTAAAAAGATCAGTAAAGGTTTTAAATTAACTAATAAAATTTTTAAATGACACAATTAGATGTTCTAAGTGTATAAATCAGCATTTAAATTCTATAGAAAAATCAAGCTTAATCTAATATATATATTTATATAAATAAAAATAAAATTAATACAATCCAAAATTGATGAAATATATCCAAAAAATTAGTGATAGCAAATTAAATTATCGATAAACATAAATATTGGGAATCGAAATCATAAAAAATTAATTTGAAGTTTTTTATAAAAGTCTAGTGATCCATTATGTCTAAGAAATTTATGTTTTAGATATATGGCGCATAAAAAAATCATTTTATTTAACACTTTATTTCCGATTTAATGAAGTTAAGTAAGCTTAAAATAGGATTAAAAGCTGTGCAATGTTTACTTACATAAGAATAGCAACATATCAACATATTTTTTACATATCTTATGTTTGAATCATATTTTTTTATTTATCATTTCCAATAATTATTAATAAAAAATTGACAAGCAATTGTTTGAGCAACACTTTTTTCTACCTCATCTATCCATAAGCGAGAATCGGTGGCCCTATAAAAAATTATAATCGTCCTAAAATAATTTATGCATAGAATTTATAATCCCCTATATAATTTTTTTTGTAAAATTGGTTTTAGGAAGCTTTAAAATCGAAACATTTACACTTTTTAAAATTCTCATTTTTCTATAAAAAAAATCAAGATCACTCTATTTATTAAAAAAATGCCCTAAAGTAGAATATTTGAATTCAATTTTGGATTGAATTTTTTTTCCCCCTTTAATTATTAATAATCCAGTTTACCTGGATGTATCTGTATGTATTACTTCTGTAGATAAAAAGATAAAATCAATAATTATATAATGTAATTTTTGTGCAAAATCTAAAACAAAATTCCTAAAATAATGACCATAAAAATTAAATTAGTTTACACGGAGTCTTTTCCTGTACTTTCACTTTTATCAAATTCATGCGAGTTTGTCAAATTTTAATTTATAGCATTTAAAAGTAAAATTGAACCTCTTTATAATCATATTTAACTAATTTTTCTTTTGTAAAAATCAAAATTTGGCATCTTTAAAAAGAAAAAAAATATGTTTCCAAAATCGAATTTCGGAATTTTACAATAAGATTTTTCCATAGCTCAAAAACTTTTCAGGCTTTTAAAAATAGTTTTATATTTTTACAAATTAGAATGTTTCCCTTAGTAAATTGAATTTTTAGTTTTTTTAAAATGGATAAATGAACCTTTTTGCAAATATAATTGAGCTATTTTCAAAACAATTGAGCCAAAAAAACAATTTACAAAATAAATTAACTTTTGGTTTTTTTAAATATTGAGTTAGATTGGTTAAAATTCGACTATTATTAAAGAATTTTTTTAAAAAAGACTTTGGTTTTTTTCAATATATATATTCGTTGAAAAATTGAAAAATATTCTACATCTAAAACTATTTTGTAACATATTTTCAGGTCGAAATACTAATCTATAAAAAATTCCATAATTAAATACCCTCAAAATGAAGATTTATGAGACTCCAGAAGCTAGAAAATACTCTAAAATATCAGAGGAACCAAATCATTCTCATTCTCATTCTCATTTGTTTTTCAAAACGAGATGACCAAGCAAAGTGCATCAATAAATTAAGCATAAAATATGAATCAGATAAAAGGTTTATTTTATTAGCCGAAAAATACACTTGCATTTTTTTGAGAAATATTCTTATCCAGTGATTACAAATAACTCTTCCGATGAAATAGGATTAAAAAGAAAAACTAAGGGGTGGCTTTTTATTCAAGATCGAAAGAATAATTTAATGGAAATCTGACATGACTTTAATAAATAATAAGGAAAGACTATTAGAAAATAAGGGGTTCTTTGTCTCTATTTCACCTGTTTTAAACGGCTCAAAAAGGCTAATATTACTTTAAACAAGATTAGCTGAGTAAAGATTAAATAAAGTTACTAGAAACTCTTGAAAAGAGGGGATTTCATGACATAATTTTCAACTCGATATTCACTGTATATACAAGCAATTTCGTATTTATTGACGAGTCAAGTTTCAACCTTCATCTTATAATAATAATAGTTAGGTTAATTGATGGCACTAGAGGATCAGTTACTCTCTCATAATTAGAAGGAATAAACGATATTTTGATAATAGCGGCCAATTATACAAAAAAAAATTCATAACAAAAAAAAAGAGTAATATAACTGTAAATGCAGCTCTATACACAATTTTAACCCAAGAAATCATGGATGTAACAGTTATAGATGAAAGTCTTCATATGAGCTAAATAACACTTGATAATTTAAGAATAATAAAAACTGAAAGATAAAGAGAGTTTGCATCACAATTTGGGTACAATGTGAAACTTTTTTACTCATGCATACTAAATCTGATTGAGAAAATTTTTAGTAAAGAAAAAACAAATGTTCGATATAAAATCAGTACTCCTGATATTATGATATTAATTAGTTACATAATAAAATAACTGCATCGACTATTCTTGAAGATAACTTAGGGCGGTATTTTTCAAATACGAGTCTAAAGATAACTCTTTCAGTATGCTAACACTTATTTTTTTAGTTGTTTATTATAAAGTTTAATAGTACTTAGATTCGAATAAAATAGAGAGTATTAATTTAAGCAAATCCTTATTATATATTTCTAAGCAAATACAGTCTTTTTTAAAAAAAGTCTTTTATAAGAGTCGAATTTTAATAAATATAACTCAATATTTAAAAAACAAAAAATTTATTTTATTTTGAAAAAAAAAAAAAAAAATTAGATCAATTTTTTTTTAAAATAGCTCAGTTAAATTTGCAAAATGGATCATTTATCCATTTTCAAAAAAATAAAATTCGTATTTAAAAAGGAAAAATTTCTAATTCGTAAAAATATAAATTTAATTTTAAAAAGCCAGAAAATAATTTGAACCATGGCAAAATCATATTTGAAATATTCCAAAAACCGATTTGAAAAACATAATATTTTTTAAATAAGATGACGGATTTTGATTTTTTAAAAGAAAAATCAGTTAAAAAATACCATTAAGCATTTCAGCTTTACTTTTAAATTTATATCCTTTTTTTTTCTCCAGTGACAATTAGATATTTTTTACATAATCTATCCAAGATATATGCTGTCTTTGAAAATATTAAATATAATAAGATACGAATTTTGTTAACATCTTCATTTTTGGGAGGTGTAGCAATATCTAGTATCATAAAAGACTAATTAATTGTATAGCTAATCCAAAATATCGGGACTACATTACACTTCCTGCAACAGGAAAAAATATTATAAATAATAGTTGATTCGAATCTAAATGCAAAATTTTAATTTTCCTAAAAATAATAATTCACAAAAATTATCCTGAAAGATGTAATATTTTTATTTATAGTTTATTTTCAAAAAAAAAAAAGAATTTTCAAGACAGGAAATAGTGATTCATTCCAGAGTACAGAGACTGAATAGAAAAAGTACCGAATTTAACTAAATATAAAATCAATTAAAATCCTCCAATAGCTTTAAGGTATATAATTTTATAGTATTATAGCCGCATTAACTTTTATCTAGATTCACAGAAAAAATTTAAGCAATAATTATTTATGCGTTTAATAGAACATGTTTATTTTTATTTTTAATTTGAATTATTATTTGAAAATTTCGTAACGAAAAAACTATTTACAGAGGAATGATGTAAATAATTTGTGTATAAAACCGATTTATTTTTTAAATTCAGACATTATATAAATAATAGTTTTTAATGATATGGTAATTTTTTTATTTAATTTACTTTATACCAAAAAAAGATGGCATATTTCAATCTTTTTTACATTATTTGTAATTTTCCACACACCAAATAAGTAAAATATA
>LSSL01005728.1:0-16177 GCA_001953115.1 Smittium mucronatum
TGACTTTAATTTTATATTATAAAAAGATTTTTTAATAAAAAAGTACAATATTTCGATATATTTAATATAAATTAATCAACAGCTTAAATCAGTCCCATAACATCCTTATTTTTTAAAAAATCATTCACTTTCTCTTTTAAAAGTTGCAATTGATCTACAACTCCTTCACACATCAAAAATCCACTATCATAAATTTCAAGGTAATTGCTAATTTGGTTGAATAGCTCCTCTGACAAACTACTGACTTTTAATAATAGTGTTTTTTTAGGTAAAAGATTAGAGTTGTATAAAGAATCTCCATAAGAAATATTTTTTGAATCAAGTCTCTTAGATAAAAGCAACGTTCTTGCATAGCTTGGTGCGCTTCGTAAAAAAAAACTTCTCTGGATTTCACAAAGTTCTTTACAATCATCCAATTTCGATGTTTCATAGCTTTTACTATTCATAAGTAAAGAAAAGTCTCTTATTTGTTTAATTAGTTCGGTTAATCCATTTTTAGTCAGATTTAATAAATATAGTAAATTAGCTCCAGCTGTATCATTATCTACCCTCTTTTTCTGTTTAAACTCCGCTCCGGGTTTGATTAAATGTCTAAATGTTACTTCTCTAAAATTTTTTATTCTATTCATTTCTATTTCAGTATTAATCTCAGATGCAGGTGCATAATTATACTTCTCAAACCTTATGTTATCTTTGATTTTTTTGAAAGAATCTAGCCCTTTTGAGGATCCAAAAATAAAAGAGTTACCCGAAATAATTGCTGAATAGCTAATTATCAAGAAGATATGGATTAATGGTGCTTGAAATTTCATAATTCTATCTATTATTATATTTTGATTATTTTTTCGAATGGAATACATCATAAAATTAAATTAATATGTGTAGAAATTAGACTTTATATATATTTTTTGTGATAATGAATAAAATAATTATTATTTTTATATTTACTATATGATCAAAACGTGTTATATTAAAAGATAAGATTTAGTCCCATACTTAGAATTAAAATTTTTTTATTAAAAGTATTAGAAAAAAATCATTTTTAACTCAAGATATTAAATTTAAATCAAATAGAATATTATTTTTATCCACCTATAAACATTTCAGACTAGATGGTATAAAAATTGATTTTATTTTTATGAAACTTTATCAATAAATCGATAATACTTGTATAATATTTGACGAATTAATTAATTAATCATGTTGAATTTTTCAATTTGCTCAAATAGGAATGAAATAACAATCCAGATCAGAAAAGATTTGATTAATATAACAGGTAATATTACAACAGGTTTTCGTGTTCCTTGCTTGAAAAAAATCTGGAAAATCTTGTAAATAACTTTCAAAAAAAACATTTAGAGTCAAAAGTTAAAAATGACAATTTGGCTCCCATAAATTATATTATTAAGAAAAAAATTCTCAAATTGAATGGTTCGTCACTTATTAACAAGAAACATCTTTATCCTGTGAAATTAAAAAGTTGTATAAAAAGGGATTCCTTTTGCAAAAAATTATATTTTCAATTGACATGTATAAAAATCATGTATTAATTCGCTGCAATACTGGATGGCTACAATTTTATAAGTTATATGTTATTGAAATTAATATAATATATAAATTATCCTTCATCAATGAGATTCTTATTATTTTCTGGTTATATCAAAGTTTACTATTCTATTTATATCAATTAGGTTTGTTGAAATAAAAAGCTTTGCTTTTTTAAAAAACTCGTAAACAAAAAAAAAATTTCAAAAAGATGGGGAATCTTCTTTAGCATGTTTTTTAAATTCAATCAAGGTATTGCTATTTTACTTAAATATTGATTTACCCATAAAAAACAAGTTTTTTTCATCTTTTTTTTCTTTTTAAAAGAATTAGTTGAATGATATAAATAATTTTGGTCATCCGATTAAAATTGTTTAAAAATGCCGAGTTTGCTATATTGAAAATTTTTGGCTATAATTTATTACTTTATTTTTCTGTAATGAAATTATATAAAATATAATTATTTGTGGTTTTGCTATTGTATTATTTTTCTCATAATTTGGCTGAATATTCGTTATATTGATAATAGATAAATTTGATAAAATTCACTAAATAATGATAAAAAAATTTCAATTAAATATTATTAATAAAAATACTTTTATTTTAATATCTAAAATCTGAATGGTATTTTTACCTATTTTATAGTAATTGGTTAAAAACCCATTATAATGGTGAAAAAATATTCCTGTATTAAAAAATTTCTAGAATATTTAAAATACTGAAACTTATTCCAAACATTTATTTCAATTATTTTTAGGTTTATGTACATCTCTATCAGGTTAAGAATATCATTTTTTATTTTTCAATTTAAATACAATACAAATAAGATAAAAAAAAATTATCAAGGAATTTTTTTTCACAAGACAAAGCTACAAAAAAAATACTCACAATTTTCGATCGTTAAAAAAATTTTAATAGAATAAAACTTTTAAATTAATTTTATTCATTAGTCCATTAATAGAAAATTTCAACCTTGGAAAATGAGAATTAAATTCATTTATTACAATGTAAAGCATCAATTATACTTATTAATATTTAAATATACTCTTTATTTCTACAAAAAATTAATAATGAACTTTTCAATATTGAATTATTTTTTTCATACAGTTATAATTATGGAAAATCAATAAATTTTCATGTGAGAACAAAGAAAGAAAATCTGAGATGATAAGGTTTAGTTTTCAGAAAATACATTAAAATTTCTAAATGTATATTGATGTGTAGATATTTCAGGTTTCTGTTGATTAGAGGCCTATAAAAAAATTCATTTTGTATTTAATGGGATCTGATTTTTTCCTTTTTTAATATTATTAAATATTGGAATTGATTATATGATGCACCCATTATTTATTAAGATTTTTCAATTAAAATACCAGAATAATGAAATTTTATTAAAAAAAAATTAATTTATCCCTGTTATAAGCAACAATAATAAAATTCCCAAGAAACAATTATGAATAAAATAAACTAATAAAAAAAAATTTATAAATATTTTCGAAATCTCAAATATGTATCTCAAAAAATTAATTCATCTTTCTTTCGAGACAGCCAATATAATAATGAAAATTAAATTATTATTATTCTCAGTTAAGTATTATTATCCCAATATTTTAAAAAGTCAGTCCAAATTACATGACTGAAAATTAGGGATATTTGAGATAATTTTTTAATTACAAGAACTCTTAAACTGCAGAAAGGATTTGATTAAATTTTTTTACAATTTTTCTTCTTTTTTATATTTTTTTAGATTAGATTTGACAATTTTTCATTAAATTTAAAATAATTGTTCACTAAAAAAAAAGCGAGAACTATTTCGAAGTTATCTGAAATACAATGAATCTATTTAGATTGTATTTGCTTTTTTGACCCATACAAAGTTTATTTTCAATTAGTCTACAAATCGATAATATTTAATATACCATTAAGCAATTAATAAATATTTCTAAATTATGAAAAATATAATTCTTATGTTTCTACAATATTAATTCTAGATTATAATGCTTTTTTTCTGTCAAAACAGTCTTTTTTATGCTTTGATGAGTATTATTGAGATTACTGATATAATTAAATTTACAATATCCATATTAAAAAAAATCAATAGTACAAATCACTAAGCGAATTTTGGGAAACTATAAAAATAAACATAGATTTTTAAAATTTTTACAAAAGATTTATTAATACTCCAAAATAATATTTATTTTATTTAAAAAATGTAGTATCTAAAATCAAATACATTTCAAAACAAAAATATTGAATCCGTAAATACTTAATGACAGTTTTAATTTTTTTTAAAAAAAAAAGTTTTTGGAAAAGCTATCACCTTATAAAAAATGTTTTTAAAACCTATAATCTCGATAAATTTAACTTGTTTTTTCCGATCCAAATTGATGATAATCAAATTTCTGGATTTTATAAACTAAGTTTTAACTATTCAATTTAATTCTTTTATCCTAATATAGAATATGAATTATAAAAATATAAAAAATAATTGGATAAGTCAAGTTTTTTAAAGAATAATAAAAAAATATCTGCATAAATTTTAAAAAATGATGAATATCTATATATAACTTTATCCAACATAACAAACTTATTAAGTAAACATAATTGTGTTTTTTTTATAATATTTTATAATTTTAATGAGCTCGTACTTTCCAGGGCTTAACGATTAATAACATCACATTTTCCTTTATACTTTTTACGATTATACTGAAATATAAAGGTGATTATATGAAATTATTTATTTTAATTTAATTAACTTATATCCTTTGATGGCTTCATTTTATAAGTATGCATATTTTTTATTTAAATATTAAAAGGTTTAAGTATATTTTTGATTATTTTAGCAATTAAATAGTCCATTGTATATGGAGAGATTTCTGCACTCATGGTTGTTTTAGGGGCTCAAGATATCAGCTGTGCCAACTTCATTTTATTATCAAATTGTTTTTCGTTATAAGATATTATTCTAGAAGTTATACTGCAATAAAATATAAAAAATGGACTGGTTTTAGCATTATAAGTAATAATAAAATGTTGTGAAATTTAGTGCTATCAAATACCCAAGTATCTTTAAGAAATAAACTGGATACGAAATTGTATCTTGTAAACTTTTCACTGTTTCTTTGGTCTTTACTCGAGGGTTCTTCTACACTTTTTTTATTAAATTTTCTTAATTAAGCTCCTAAGCTCAAGGGCGCTTCCTTAATATCTTTTTTATAAAGAGTATGCCTCTTTGTATTCAGAACTTGTAATATACTTTATTTAAGGCAAACTCAGATCACTATTGGTCTAATAAAATCAGTACTGATTTTATTCATCATGAATGAATAGATCTATAAAGAAAATATCCCTATGATTTCAATGACAAATTTGAAATCACTTTCACATTATTCCATATCTAAATCTATCCATTTAGTTGTGACTCCGTGCATTTTTTTAGAATTTTTCAAAGTTTAGTCGCTATAGAGTGAATTGATTATTTACATTGAGCTTCAACCGATTTAGCTGCTTTTGTCGTATTATTAATATATATTAGACTGATAATAGATATTAGTAATATTTGGCACTAAAAAGATCTTTTTAGTGGCTATTTATTTACTTGTCAATATTCATCCGAATCTTATTAGTAATCTCCATACTTTTGACGATCAGGATGCTAGGATACCTCACAAAAACGCACTGTTGATATTTTTAAATTCTTTTTTGATTACAAAATATAGGTTCCAAGTTACTATGAAGATACTATTCTTGGATTATTGTATCACACTCAAACGATTTCGACCTCTTACGTTGCGATTCGAATTTTGATGCTGTAAAAAGTTTGCCATGCGCTAAGAATTGGGCTAATCACTCTTCAATTCGGACAGGCTATTTATAATTAGTTTTAAGTTAGTCGTAAATGTGTAGATTGAACTTAAATCGATAATTAGTGCACATATTAGTCTGTTATTTAGTTCTGATATAATATTTTAAGCTTTCATTGGCTGAGTATTAGGATTAATAAATATTTTGTTAATTTAATCACTACAATATTATCAGCCTTATGTGCATTTATTCACCAATGTTCCTGTCAGAGGTGTTTTCAAGATGTTGGAATTTTAATTTGGTTATTTAAATGTTTGATTTTTTGAATTTAACAAGAATCATCTAAAATGATTTTTTGTACGCACTGAAATGGACGTATTATTTAAGCTCTGTTGCGATTATAAAGAAGTACAGAATATCAAAGACATTCTTGGGTGGACATGATCTCTTTTACAGAAGATAAGTTAAACCATAATAGTTAGAAAATTAAGTCTTTTTCCAAGGAGTTTGAGCCCCCCCCCCCCCGTATCGGGCTCCATTTATTGAAAAGCTTCTTTTTCGACGAAAACTTTCTTCATAAGAAAAATATGTTCGCCAGGTTTCTCCTGTTTATCCGAAGTCCTCTGCAAGTCTGTATTTGGTTGTCTCGCGTTGGACATTTTATTTTATCTTATTATTTATTTATTTTTTATATTTATTTTTTGTGATTACAAGTTTTACTTTTTTTTATTTCTTAATCTTATATTTGAAGAGATGGATATAAAATTAAGTGCTAGTTTAAATTAAAGTGCAAAGAGGGAAATAAGGTGTATTATTGTATGACTGAGCTTTAAGAACTAAACTTCATGATACGTTATTAAAAAATGGAAGTAAACGCAAAATAATTTTATTTCGATTTAATAAAAGTTTGTTAATTTTTTGATGAGTGGAAAGGGCAAAAAAAATGATTATTTCTCGGTATCCGTCATATTAGTATAAGAATTTCTACGACTTTATATGGGTAATTTCTGAATTTTAAAATTCCACAAAATTACTCCTGTTAAGTCATAGATAAATAGCTTTATCTTTATAAAGTGATTTCTTTTCTTTTCAGATTAGATTTATAAAAATTAAGATAAATTATTTTTATCTATCTCTGTAATTCTTTGTTCTTTATATTCTTCCTTTGTGAAAAGAATATTCAATAAAATAGATATTCAAGCAATCAATAATAGAATTTGATTATCTTTCAGAAATATTCGCCTAATTAGTTTTCACCTATTTTTTGACATTATAATATAAAAAATCAAAAAATATTCATAAATCTGTGCATTTTGGGAAAACTTGTATATCTATCTATCATTAAAAATTTTAGTTATAAAAAAAAGATATTATATCTAGTAGATTAAATATGCCAGTAGATCAATAGTACTGACATAGAAAAAAATCCATCATAGGTATTCACTTTCAACCTTGGCTAAATTAAAAACTAAATTTTTGGATGAGAATTCAATTTTTATTTTTTTACCGTATTATTATTTTATAAAAAAATTTTCAATAAAAAATGTATAATGAATCAATTTTTGAGCTTAAAAATGAATATATAATACTAAAAAAGAAATTTGAACTCATTAATATTTTCAATAAGTTTTTTAATAGGGCAACTATTTTTATTGATATTTCCCTATAGTAATATGAATAAATTTTTAACTTGTACTTTTTTCCATAACAATTTTATAACTAAGTCTCATTTCTATCAAATTTATTTAATGAGACATTATTTGAAATTTCTGAATATTTTTTACTGTATAAACCACTGTAGTAATCAAATTTAATTAATAAAAAAAACTCAAAAAAAAATAATTAACTATTTTTGTCGAATAAACGCCACATTTTTTCAACATGTTTATATTTTTAAAATTTCTTTTCTTTTTTTTTCTCAATATTTATCAATATTCAACTGTTATCAATCTATTTAATTTAGATCAAAACTAAATAAAATCTAGTATTTTTTTAAAAATAACATTTATCGTTTTCAGGCTTTTTACTATTTTTTTTTATTTTGCATTAGGAAAAGTTTGTAGCCAAGATTTCTATAAGATATTATTTTCTGAAATGCGTCTTTACTGGTTATAAATAATTTGCCTACTAGTAAGAAATATATAATTAAAAAAATAGAATGAGAATTCATGAAAAAAAAATTTTGTAAGTAAATATATTATTCAAATGGATATGATATTTTCTTTCGTATATTTTTTTTAAATGGTGTTACACGAAACTATTGAATATTTTATTAGATGCCGTAAATATATCAAAATTCGGGCCATCATTTATTTATTCTTGATTAACTATTTATTATTGATTTTAAAAAAGATTATTTTTTCTATATAACAGGATTTTTTAAATAAAATAACCTTTTATTAATAAATTATTACATAAAACATTGCAATTTACTAATATTTTTTCTTTTTATCAAATCACATTTAAACCTTATTGTTTATTCATTAATACACTATTCAAAAATTTATATCATAAAACTTACATTCCGATTTATAAAATATTCTTTCAACAATCTAAAAATTTTTTGGAAACAACCAAAAATAAAAATTCATGTATAGAGTTTATAATTTCCTAATTTTTTATTATTAATTTATTTTTAATTCGCAGTTACATAATATGATCGTATTATATTTATATGCGCACTTATGAAAAGTTTCATTTATAAATAAATTTAAAATGTAAAGTTTCATTATCGATATATTATAACCGTTATTTATTTAGAAAATATTATTTCAGAAAGCAATAATAGTAGAAGAAAAGTGTTTTAAAAGTATATTGTGATTAATATTTATATAAGGATACTTTTTAATAGATTATTATCTACTGTGTTGTGATTTTTAAACCCAAATTTCTTTTAAATTTCATTAGTTATCTAATCACAAAATTTATGAATATATATCATTTTTAGATTTTATACATGAATTTCATCCTTAAATCATCACAAATTCTATAATATATATATTTACACTTGTTTTTATACATTATTCAATTTTTAATAGCTATGTATAATAATATTTATTTCCTTTTTTAAAAAAAAATATTAATCTAGTAAGTATTATCTTCTGATAATATTGGATGAGCTTTAAAAATTTCAGTTATAATATATATTTTTATGACTTAAAATCATCCTAAAAATATTTAAATATTTTAAAAACCCTTTTAATCTACGAAAAATTATAGAAAAACGGCCTTTTTTTTTTTTTTAGTTTCGAGTATTATAATCGAAAAATATTATTCATCAGTAATATTAATTTTTTAATAATTTTTAAATTTACCGATAAAGAATCAAATTTATAGTACAAATATTTTGCCATGATTTTTTTAATCATAATTATTTAGAAATACCGGAGAATAAAATATTTATTCAGAATGAAATCTTTATTACGTCTATTAAAATTTATTTAATAATTTCAAATTTATTTATATGTTAATCTATATAGAAATCAATAATCCAATTTTTATCAATTGAAAAAAATTTTAGTGGAGAAGTTAAAAAAAAAAATTACTATAACCATTTTAATATAATAAATATTATATTTTAACAAATAAAGTCTATTACCAAGCATCAAATAATAGTTTTTGAATTTTATTATTATTTCAAACAAAAGACTTTTTTGCGCTTTTACCCATATTATATAATCGTATAATAACAAAATCCCACATGATTTAGTTTGTTTTTTTGCTAATAATAAGTTCCATAAATAAGATTAATAATAGATTTTATCAAACCAACGTTTATAGTAAAAATCAAGTCTTGGGTTATAAATATTAAGTCAAATATGTAAGGTAAGATGATTTTATTAATATGAAATAATTTTAATCATTGAATTCTATTCTACTGATAATTCTTTTAATTAATTTAAAAAAATCTCCAAATATCATAAGTGATACTATTTTTTCCTCTAAATAGCTCAGATTTCTTTTTTTATAAAATTTTTAATTATTTAATAACCAATTTTTTAAATTATATTTATCTCTCAAATTTCAAAGCAATCAGATTAAATTTTGTTATTGCAATTTTTATTTTTTAAATATTTGATGATTTTTTTAGGGAATGGAATAATATTTAATTTAATATAAATAAAAAAATGATTATAAAAAAATTATATTATTTGAAATAAATGGATACAGATTTTGTATAATGAGTTGAATTAAAATAATGTCTGTACTCTAAAATATATTTAATTTCTTTCGAGTTTTTTTTTTGTATCACGGAATATTATTGCAAGATAACTTCATTAAAAAATACAAGAAAAAGAAAAAGACGTATAGAAAAGACTATTATCCTAACTACAATAAGCTCCTATGCCGGATTGCCTGCTGCGTACCTCGGGAAAAGTGTGCAATCTACCAACCGAATGACTCAAACTGGCATCTGTTCAAGTAGGTGTATGACTGAGGTTATATGCAGTCAAGAATTAAGCTCTTTGTCAACGAAAAATAGTTCATTGAATCTACAGAGCTCACCGTCAGGGCTTACTTTTAACAGGATTAATAAAATTAGGCACCCACCCAAATATGGTATTTATCGATATTGCGTTTATATAAATAGCTGCTAGACTCTGAGATCTGTCAGATTGTTGAAAGCTGGACTATCACATTAGACTATGTCTGAGCTATTTTAAACGATCGGTTCATCCAGTTTTATGAGGTTCTTCCTCTGGAATCGCTATACTCCAAATCTCAGTGCACTGTCTCCAATACTCCGGTCTAGAATATTACAGCTCAGTCTGAAATTTTACTTTGTTTACTTTGGGAAATACTTTATAAATTATCAGTTCAACGTAAAGATATTTCACTCGTAGAATTATAGATATGATATAATCATAAAAATACAAAATGAACTTGAAATTTAATGAACTTATTTCATTCAAAATTTCTGTAATAAAATTAAATAAATAAAAACTAAGTTAACTTATTATTTTTGAATCAAGAAAAAATGCATATTAAAATCTATTGATAGTTTTTAAATTAAAAACCAATTTTTTTCATTTTCGATATATTTAATATAAATTTATATCAGATGTATCTCAGACTTGATTAATACTTTTATATAAATAACAAGTAAAAAATTTCAAAAACATTTTTAAATTTTTTAATAAAGCATATTTATTAAATTCTAGTTTTAAATTAGACTTTGAATATTATTAACAGGCAAATTATTGTATTTTATATTTATTTAATAGGATTATAAAAATTATACCGTTTTATTGACGTGAATAAAAGATGGTTTGTAGAAATATTCTATTTATTAATATTTGAAATAATATTTAGTATTAAATTAATTCAAGCTATGGAAAAATTCTAGTAGATCAATTTTGAAGTGATGAATTTTTTTTATTTTTGTAAGATTTTACTTTAATAGAAAAAAAACCATTGATAAAACATCAGTACAGGCCCTATATCTCATATGTTAACTTAGACAGTAATATTTGAGTTATGAATTTATTATAAAATATAATTATGCTTATTATGTTATATTTTAAAATTTTTACAAATAAATTTGCTTAATAAAAATTTACTATATGAAACAAATTATGGACTTAAATAGATAAAATTAGATATTTTATGAAAATTTGAGGGCAGTTTTTTAAAAATTAAATACAATTTATCAAAAATCGATGATTAAATTAGTTTTTAATTAGTTATTGATATTAAATTTTAAACTATATTTATTTATTTGTATAGTTAAATTGAAAAAAATATATATCTTTTGAGAAACAGGGATTTATATTATTGAAAATAAAATATCTAAATCTTTTATCCAATTAATTTTAAAAAAATTACTTTTTTTCAAGGCTTTACGCACTATGAAAAATCGATTATTAATTTTTATATGTATCGGAAGATCTAAAAATAGACATGAAAGTATTGAGTTACTTATCTTATTAATAATATATAAAAAAAAAATTTTGATTTTTAATTTAATTTAGAGTTTTTAGTATTTTATGGACAAATTTTGAAACAAAAAAGATATATTCTTGTTTAATAAAACTCAACAAAAAAATCAATTTTTTGTATCAGTAATTAGAAAATTGCAGTGTTAATATTTTTTGATCTGTTAAATTTTTATTTTAATATCACTTTAACTATAAATTAATTAAATTAAAAATACAATTCATTTGGGAATTGAAATATTGGTTCTAAAAAAAGTTTATATTTTATTTTTTTTTAAATTAAAATATATATGTAGATACTTTGCTAAAATAAATTGGAGATAGGTTGATATATATAGAAATAAATCTCTATTATATTAAAAGCTATATTTTTGGATTTTTATCGCAGCATATTGTGATTAAGATATTTAATTAAATTTTTTTTAAAGCGATATATTATTTTTATAAAAATAAATAATCCTCGTGAATTTTTTTTTAAAAATTTTGACCCCATAAAAGATATCTTTAATAGTGATTCCATTTTCCTAATATTTATACAAAAGCTATGAATTTCTAAATAAATCACTATCAATTTAAAATAAAATTTTAATTTACGGCATTAAAATATTAGATGATTATTCTTAATAAATCGAAATTTTAAATGTAAAATATTATCAAATAAAAATAAATAAATTTGGATATTGTGTGATATAATAAAAATTCGAGTTTATTTGATCTCAAAGTAAGCCAAGTTTATTTATATACGTTACACTCGATTAAAAAAAAACTGAAAAGGAATCGATTTATGTGCAATAAATTTCCAAAAAAGTGCTTTTGAATTCCATAAAAGCTTATATGAATTTTCTAAAATTAATAATTAAATTTAGATACTAAATATGATTTCACGGCTATTTTAAGTAGGTGTTAATCCAAGCAAATCATTGAAGATTTTTTACTTTTTCCATTTAAATTCATTTTTTTGGGATTATATTTACTTTTTTCGAAATTAGTTGCACTAAATTAATATTAATTATTATTATTTTTATAATATGATTAAACTTATACAAAGTTATTTTAATTTTTTCGAATTTATTTTTGAATTTTTTTCACTTGAACCCCCTTTCTTTATTCTTTGTTTTTTTTTGTATCACGGAATTTTATTGTAAGATAATGAATCTCCTTTCATAAATTCATTTTAATTATTAAGTATTATGTTTGGAGAACGTGTATTATTTTTGTGAATTAAATTTTATTTAAAATATCACAATTCCAAAATTATAATTTCAATTTCAATTAACTTTTATTGAATAGAAAATTAAAACAAAACTATATACATGACTATAATTACAATAATATTATAATATATGCTATTATAAACTTATGATATTTATTGATATTAATTTTACTCATTTGCTTTTAATTAGTATAAAAATTTCATTTAAATATCTTTGATGTCATATTTATAGTTTCTGTGTCATTTTAGAAAAAAAAAATAGTATTATTGTCTTTTTGCAAAAATATACAAAAATTATCATCAGTTAAATTGTTTTCCCAATTTAATTAATGAGCTAAATTAAACCAGAATAATGATAAAAATATAATAACTTTTTCTATAATTATTCTATAATTATTCTATTTGTACAGAAATTTAATTTTACATTTGTTATTAATAAAAAAAATTAATATATAAATAAATATTGTTATGGAATTAGTACATCTAAATTCACTAAAGATTTTTTTCTCGTTTTGTTAAAATCTTCATTTCTAGGCTTAATAACAAGATTTAGCAATTTTTTTCAAATAAATTTTTAATATACAAGTTTTGATAGATAATCGAATTTTTTCTTTCAGGAAGTTTTAAAAATATTATAAAATTTAAATATTGTGATGCATTGGATATAAATAATTAGTTAAATAATTGTGGATAATCTCACCTATATAAACCAATACTATTTTTATTTCACAAAAAATGAATATTATGAAATATTCTCGAAAAAAAATCGTTCTTATAAGTTATTTATATTTTTTGAGTATTAAAAATTTGAATTATTATCTATAACATATGTATCTTGAAATTTAGACAAAAAGATACAAATATTTTTAAAAAAATTCTCAACTTTACATTTAAAATAATTTATAGTATTATTTAAAAGTATTTAATTAAATTATGGGAAAAATCATTCGAATACATGGGTTTTATCAGCTATAAACTCTTAATAAATATTAAATATTTTCACTCAAAAAAAAAAACTCAATCAATAAAAGTATACAATAAATATTAGCTTTTATATTCAAACTTAGCATAAAAATAGCACAATGTATTATCTTTTTTAATTTTAATTTATTCATAGATCAAAAAAATCATATTTCAAAATATAAAATCTTGATTTTTTTTATATTTCAAGGGTTTTAAATAATTTTATTAAATCATAATCTATTTATTTGATTTAAGGGGAATCGATATTTAAAATGTTTTTTTTATTAACTTGAACTTTTTTAAGTTGAAAAAATTGAGAACTTTGGTTTTACCATAAACCATATTTTTTTACCAATATATAATCATTGAGGCTATATTTTGAATTATTTCCTATATATTAATTTCAATTATATATTTTTTTATATCACAATTCTTATTTTTTTTTATTAACTAAACCCATATTTACATTCTAATTATAAACTATCTTGCATTAATATCCCATTTATATTATTGTTACTAACTCCACAAATAAATTAAATTCCAAAATTATAATTTATTGATGATTTATAAATACAAATTTCTAATAATATATGAGGTTTTATGTTATAAAAATGCAAAAGTTATTTAGAATATTAATTGTACATTAATAAATTTCATCAGATAATTTACAAAAAAATATAAATTTTTTGATCCTATTACTGTAATTTCACTTCTCTATCCTTCAGATTTCTATTTATATAATAATATAAATCTAAAATTCATTATCAAGAAAATATAAAAAATACACAAAACCAAATTTATAAAATGTTGATATAATTTTTAAAATTAAAAATCTTTATATTTAATAAATTTTCGACGATAAAAATAGCTTTTTCAAAAAATAAGAATTTTTTAAATCCAGATAATAAAAATTTCAACCAAATTGATACATAAATCAGTTTAGGAAAAATAATTAATAAATCAAGAAAAATATTTAAAATATTCTAGTATAACTGCGCTTAATTTCAAATTTAGAGAGCTTATATAATGATATTTAGGATGCTACTATATTCAATACTAGCAAATTAATTGTTTTTTTAGTATTTTAAATTGATCATCCATTAAAAAAAATTAATTTTTTTATGATTTTTGATAAAAACACGGGTATAGAAACTATTTATAATTTACTCATCTAAAATTGAATTTTATGGATTGTTAAAATATGACATTTTGATGATTATATTATAAAATTATCCATTTAAATTATTAAATATATTAATAAAAAAAGAAATATAGAAGATATTTTCCCAAAAAGTAAATATTTAAAAGCTTATTGGAAATTTAGAGGGAAAAAATGTAAAAATGCATTGGAAAATCACTAATAAAATATTTTTTAGAATATTTTTCATTTTAAAAAAGTATTAATATCTGTAAAAAATATTTTTATTTGATTAAAGTGAATTGATAACAATATAGTCCTCTGAATTTATTTAATATTTACATTTGTTTTTCAAAATGTAATTTATTTTATAGCGATTTTTAAGAAAATTTTTTAATTCTAATTTTTTAACTTACTGCACTTATTAAAGCATTATTTAAAGATAAAATTTTTATATATTCTTTATTATTGAAAAAAAAAAAAATTTTTCAGTAATTCTAAAAATAAAATTTTTGAACAAGTTTAGAAATAAATATTTACTATTTAAAATTGACTAATCATATTATAGTTCTAATTTAATATTCATTTGACTTTTAATTCCATATATATTATATAAACATTTCTTTTTAAAACATTACGTATTCGAGTTTAACAAATGAAGTGTATATTTGAACAATTACTATGGATTTTTAATCGTGGATTTGAGATCTAAATAGATATAATCTTATTAAAAATTTCACCTAATAAACAAATTAGAAAAATTATTTTTTATGATATAATTTATATAATTATGTTTAATTAATAAATATGAATAAAAATCATTGAAAATTTTATTTCTTACAAATTTAAAATACACATAGTTTATTAATTAAAATTTCATTTAATTTCTAGCAAGAATAATAAATATATATAATATCAAATGAATGGATTTATTACAATATTATGATGATATTCCGAAAAAATTTAATATGAAATAACATTTAAATTTTTTTAAAATTTTTTTTTAATTGATGCGTATATTATTTCAAAAAAGAAATTACACACTTTTATTTAACATATTTTTATTTATAATTTTATGATTATAAGAATTGTATCAACATGATAATACTATCTAATTAATCATATATATGATTAGATAAATTTTTTTAAAGCTCAAAATATTTTTTAAATATGTAAGTAAAAATGGTGAATTGATTCCAAATTATCTTATTTATAAAAAATACTCACCCTAAAAACCTGAACCCCTAAGAGTGAAATATCTTGCCGTGGTTTAGGGGCTTAATAGTGTACTTTTCGAAGTACACTAGACTAAAATTTTACGCAGCATTGTACTATTCTTGGTTGGGATTAGTTGGGACAGCGCACAGCGATTCGGAGGACAGCGATTCCAGACGAGGACCATCTCGAAACAGGATGAACCGATCGTTTAGCACAGCTGAGACATAGTCTAGTGCACAAGTCCAGCTTTCGACAGTCAGACGGATCTCAGCGTCTAACAGCCATTTGCAGGAAAGCCATTTCGATCAAACCCACGTTTGGGTAGGAGCCTAATTTTATTAATCCTGTTAGAAGTAGGCT
>LSSL01005731.1:0-12938 GCA_001953115.1 Smittium mucronatum
AAAAAGTTTGGGGTGAATCCAGAGACTATAAGAATAGTCAATTTCTAACTTTATACCATAGCTAGGAGCGTGACCCTAATCTCCAAATTTTTTACATCGAATTCGATCGAATCCGATCGAATTGCTCAAATTCATCAATTCGATAAATTCGGACGCTTTATCCAATCAAATTTAATATTTTACTAACTATATTCAAAAAACCCAAAAAAACTAAAAAAAAATGTTCTCAGTCAACAAATCTGATGCCACTCGCCCGATTAAACGGGTTAGAGAAGTGGTTAAGCCCCACTACAGAGATGCCGCTAAAAAGGGGGCCATTAAAACCAATTTTCAAGCTAATCCTCAATGAAAAGGAAATGCAGTCGATAATGACAACTTGAGCACAAAATTAACAAAATATAATAAACCAGATTGTACAGAAAACGCGGAGGTATCCATTAGACATCTTTTGGGTGGAACTCCGCAACAGAAACTAAAAAAACTCTGTTACATGGGTTCAGATAAAAAAGTAGGGATGAGCTGGCCCCATTTTAAAGACGATTTTTAACGAGATTTTAAAGCAAAAAAAAACGTAGCCATTTCATAATAAACATATGTTTTAGTATTCAAGAAGATTTCAAAATAAAATCAACTTACCCTGTATTTCACACCGTCAAAGACTCCAAAGAACTGATGGACTCATGTATAATTTTCAACAAAAAGAAAGTAAAATTATACAAGACAGTAAGATATGAAAAGAAAGTTACTGTAACCAATATCCCTAACTTATTATTGGGAAATATTAATTTATTTTATCAGGTTGTAAACCGATTTTTAGCTTTTGAAAAAAAATCGTAAATTGAAATTCTATCTGTAAAGAAATCAAGATTAAAAAACGCTATCCGAAAAATTCTAATCAAAAGAAAAAAAAATCATCCATCTTAATCCAGAAGCCAGTAGTTTCAGATATCTTAGAAAACCCCCCAAAAGACGCTATACAAGATAAAAAAGGTGATAAGATAATTCCATATATCACGGAGAATGTATCTAAAAAGACGGAAAACGATGATAAGAAAATGGATATAAGACTTCCAAAAGATCATAAAAAAATTGATGAGATCTTCCCAATCTCTAAAATTATCCATATTAATCAAGTAATTCGTCATGGTAGCAGTGAAATTAAGGGTATGAAAAAAGAAGTAACACTAAATGAAAAATTAGTACATTTGGAACCGAAATCGATCAAAAATATGACAAAATATGAATTGGACAACTATTTCGGTGATGAAAAATAATCAGAATTGCCTGATTTGGATTTTTCTGGATCAGATTCAAATCAAATAAAAATTAAAAAGGAACCAGAAGTGAATTAAAATGGATATTCCAATGAAGCTGACCGGGTAAATAAAAAATATACCGATGCGGCTGGAAACACTGGAAATGGCAGCATTTCCATCAATTAATTTATGGAGATAGAAAGCACCTTTTTTGAAAAATAAAAAATGAAGATTCTCCCATATTTATGGAGAGCACACGGAACAATGAGATCTCCTTATCATCAAAAAACCAATAAAATACTAATAAAAAAAAAAAATAACGACAAAAAAATCTTAAAAAATACAAAATTTAAAAATATCAACATAATAAAGGTTTTTAATTTTCCCTAAATAAATGCGGAAACTGTGAAAGCCCATTTCTTACACCTCATCAGTCTCAATAATCAGGATTTTTTTGTCAAAAAACCTAACAATGAAATAAATATTATAAACATGATGCATACGTAACCATTTACTCAAACATACATATATCAAAATTGGAAATTCTTGAACTCCAAAAATCACTTGGAGCTAAAATTAGACTAGAAAAAAATACAAAAATTAGAAGAAGGACAAAAGAAAACACCAACGACAATATTAATCGAAAAATATCTGAAAACTCAAAAGTAAAAGTGATGAATTTTAATATAAGAGGCATAAAATTGACAGTGCCTGAACTAGAAATTTTTCTTAAAAAATATATTCCAGATTTAATATTAATACAAGAAGCCCTATTAAGCAAGAATTTATATTGATGTAAGACACCCGGTTACAATCAAAGAATCCAAAGCTGATCTAACCAGGAGCGGTAATGGGTTTTTGATAGGAATCAGAAAAAAATCTGGGCTCTCTATTAGCGAATTCAAAAACCACCCAACTTGTATTGTTGGTATAATACAAGAAAAAACTTGAGACTGCAGTAATTTTAAAAGTTTAGCAATCAAAACCCATATACCCTCCTGGGAGATAAGAAAATAAGAGCGATGGAAGAAATAAATTTTTTTCTGAAAAAAAGAGTCGACAGAAAAGATGCAATCATCTTTGCAGGTGATTTTAATATTGGTGCAAAAAAAAAGCTGCCAGTTTATAAAAAATTCCGGGTTCAAATTTTATTATGCCCCAGTAACCAAGTGATTGGGTTCTTCACAGAATAGGAATGTTATTGGTTGAATGATTGATCAAATATTTTTCTATGTGGTTGAATCAAGACCAAACCGGTGCACTGCAAACAAATATATTGACGTATTTGACCAATTTACTATTATTGCTGAATGGGAACTGGAGTCTATAGCTAGACACCTACAAAAAAGAAAAATCAACGTAAAAAAAAAAAATATAGGTCAAGGACCAATTAATTTCAAGCAGCCGATTCGATCTATTGAACACCGGTTGAATCGACATAAATAAAAGTAATAATGATTTAATTAATATAATATGGGTTGAGTCTATTCGATTAGGCGCTAATACCCAATCCGCATAATAAATTTTTTTTAAAAAAAATAAAAAGCTTATAAAAAGTCAACTGAGTCTAAAATCGATCTGAAAGTGTATATAAATTTAATAAATGATACTAAAAAATCTAAAAAAAACTTTTTATTCTTAATTAATATCTATACTTAAATTATCCAAGTAAAATTTTGTATCTCATCAAATTATTAGCTGAAAAAATAGTAAGTTTTTAAACTTAGACTCAGTACTAAATAAAAACAAAAAAATTGTAACTGAAAGTGACTCAAGAACTAATTTATTAAAATTCACTTCAAATATCTTTCTATGGACAAAACTGGGAAAATTAGGAAAAATTAAAAATTGGAACCGATGTTTATCATAATACTGGATCTTTTCTGTAATCTGATTAAAAATCAAAATTGCCCTAAATACCAACTGCACTAAAAGACATACCAAATAATAAATCGCCTGTGGCAGATTGAATCTTTAAATAATTATGGATCTGGTCAGCTCCGAAACTAATCCTAATTTAAAAATAGTCAAAATTAATTTTATAATATTTAGACATATTTGGGACACCGGAGAAATTCCAGAAATAAATTTGACCATAATCTTGGTAATTTTCCCCAAAAAAGCAAATAAACGAGACATAAAAATTACTGCAGTATCTCGTTTAAACTGGAGTTTGTAAAAATGGTTGAAATTTTTTTTCTCGTTTGTGCTTGATCTTAATAAGAATATGTCGTAATAATTAAAAGTTCCTATTTCAACTTATCTTATCTCTATGAGATCCATGATTTTTTATAAGTATGAAGCCAAAAATCTTCTTTTTATATCTCTATAAAAATTAATCAAAGACTTTTTTATATCGGGTGCCGATTTTGAGGCTGGATTTTTTTATTTTAATATACAGATTCGGCTTCTAAATCTCAAATTAAGGGTATCTGGTATCAAAATATACTCAATTGTACTATATTTTACGGCATATGCACAGCTATTGCAAAAATTTAGTTTAAATATGTATCCTCTCTTAATATTACAGGGTATCCACTTTTTATAATTATGAAGGTGGGATCTATATTTATATTAGATGAAATAAATATATTTAATAGTTTTTTTATGGTTGTAAGAATAGATTCGATATTTCTGACGCAGATAAATATTCGGATACAAATGAATATATAATTTGTTTTAACTATAAAATTAAGTAAATTTATCTCCGAAAATAAAAGTGGTTTTGTTTTTATTCATAATATTCCTTTTTTTAAATTTGTCCTTGGAAAATAAATTATCTTAATTTTAAAAAAAATATTTTCGTTCTCAAATTATTTTTTTTATTTTTACCAGATGAAGCCCATCTTTTGTATATTGAATAAATTTTTCAAAACAAGGATCGTTATATTGAAGAAATTTCGAATTGTCTTTTTGAGAAATAGTCTTCATTTTCCACTTCATAGTACTAATCAATTCTGACATCACCCAGAAACCCATTTTTTTTAAAAATAATCAAAGTAAAATATTTTAGTGTTGTAATTTTTAAAGCCTCTTGAGATTTCCAACTTCATGCGTTTTTTAATTTCAACAGAGGATTAAATCCCATGTTTTTCTGATTTAACTTTAATAAATCCATTATATTTAAAATATTCTAGGATATTTATTGATTAAATACGTGTAAAATATCATGATACAAATAGAAGTTATACTACAGGCTTTATTTTTAAAAAAAATCACTTTTTTCTATCTCAATACAACCCAAGGCTAAATATGTTTTTTGTCATTTTTTATTCGTCATTACATAGTCTTTTTTTTCCTAAAAGATTTCGGTCTTTTTATACACTTGCATAATTTTTTTTGAAAATCAGTATTGGATCAATTTGTTTTTAGATTCTCTAAATTGGATAAATCCAAAAAAATGTTTGAAAAAAAGATTTTCAGCATTTTAAAAATAATAAAACTAATTTTAGAAACAAATAATAATTTTATTAAATTAATGATATAAATATACTTTGTGTAATATATCTATTAAATTGTTATATTTATCAATTAAATTTAATTTTAAAGATTAAATTAGATGGATTTTATAATTTTAAAAGTGATTATAATTTATATGGATCCATTCGGTTAAAGCTTTAACCATTTGATTTATTGAGATCATGAATATTTCTCCGTTTTTTTCAATAAAAACAGGATTTAATTTCAATTGCACAAATTCGAAAAAAAATAAATTATAAAATATATAATAATAAAAGCCAACAGATTTTTTTTAAGTTTTTTATTCATTTTTTTATTTAAAAAAAAATTTATCAAAAAATAAGTTATTATTATCAATAAATTTGTAGTGATTTAATAATTTATATTAAAGTTTCAAAGGGACATGAAATAAAATTAACATATTTTTTCTAAATTTAATCGCTAAAAAATACTCGTAAAACATATTTTTCTCAAAATAAATATGTAGCATATTTAAAAATTCTCATTGATTTTAAATTTATACCGAATCTGATTATCTTTTTTCATAAATTTTTTTTCTCTTTCTTTATCTTTATTTCTAATTAATATTTTTTTTCACATTTTTTTAAAAATTAGATGCTCTGAGACTGAATTGGACTCAAAATTTATGAATTAAAGTTAAATTTTCTTTTTTTTCTTTTTTTCCCAAATTTCATTTTTATAACATATATATATTTGAATTTTTCGGAGTTGATTAGATGTGGTGTATTAGAAATAATAGGAAATTTTTCATTAATTTTAAAATGATAAAAATAGTAATTTTTTCCATAAAATATCTAGTTTAACTACATTTTTTTTTGAAGAATGTGAAATTTTTCGAATCCATATAACATTATGTTGGATAATTCAGATAAGTGGAAACTTAACTTATTGTTGATTAGTTATTGGATAATAAGGTTAGCAGGTATTTTTCGTAATTCCGAAATTAAAACATACATCATAATATCTAATAGAATAATAATGCAGGAATAAAATAAAAAAAAATGTAAAATCGTGTTTTGTTCATCAAAAATTAAAAATAACCTCTCTTTATAACACTATTTTTATTTAAAAAAAATTTATTAGTAGCAAAATTTGAATTTTTTTATTGAAATATTACAATTTTAGAATGTAAAAAATTTTTATATTGGAAAATAAAACAATTATTTGGCTAGGTTGAAAAAAATGAAATTATTATTTTTTATCAAAAGCTGCATTATACCTGAACAAGATAAAAATGGCCATAATTCGCCTAAAACATCACCAATTTTTTTTAATACATAGTTTCAAATATTAAGAGGTTAATCATGTACATTATGTTCTTCTTATGGCATTTTTCTCTGGAAAAAAACTCCAAATTATTGGTCTTAAAAGTTTCGATCCGCAATTAAAACTAGGTAGAATCGTTCAACACTGGTTCAATCCTGATTAAAAGCTCTGATTGATATTTATGAAACTTCTTTTTAAGGATTTTTTTTGAGAGCGCATTAATTAAACTTTGGATAGAATATAGTGAAGCCAAAAAAAACTATCAAAAGGAAGTATGTTATATTTTATATTCTTAATTTTAAATACAGATATATAAATCATATTTTTCTTAAAAAAATTTAGTTTAACCAAGGGGAAAATCCTGTATTATAACTTTAATAATATAATATTAAACGAAAAACAATTATTTTTTTAAAGAATGACATTTTGAATTTTTTTTATATACATTTAATCATATAAGAATATTTTTACTTAAATAATAAATTCTAAAATGAATCGAATTTCCTGAAATTTCGAGAATTCAATACAAGTACATGTATCCTAAATTTATCTTTATCGCATATATATATATATATATATATATATAATTATGTACATTTACAGAAATGGAATTTTTTAATCCCCCATAATACCTTAAATATTTCTTGGTAGTAGTTAGAAGTTTTGTGATTAGATATTAATGAAATCTTGTAATTATGCACCATAAAATAAAATTTTATTAATGATCTTCTTTTAAATAAGGTTATATCTTTTTTTATTTTATAAATTTTTCTATATTTTACTTTATATGTATTTTTTGAAAATATTATTACCAAAATTTCAAATTTGGATCAAAAATACAGTATAAACTTCCTCGGAGCTCCCTATTTTTGATTCCGTTACTTTTTACAATAACAGGAAATTGTGGTAGATAAATAAGTCTAAATTTTATATTTTATATTTTATATTTGATTATACTCTATTCCGGTTCGAAATCCGAGTTCACAAACGAGTATAAAAGGTTCTGCAACGCCACTGGATTTTTCTTAATATTGAGTTCATGTAATCGGATGGGGGTGATAATTTTCATCTATGTTTCTAAAAAAAATTATCTAAATATTGCTTATTTTCATATCGAAAACATCCGGTTATTGTGATAATACCCTTTTTTCTTTGATTTTATTTATATAAGTAGTAAATAACGCCTTTTATGTCTATATGTTTAAAAATAATTTTCAAATTTAGTTAATAAAATAATATTTAATAATATGAAGATTTTTTAAGACCAAAATAAATAAAAATATTTATTAAATTTCAAAAATTGGTAAAACTGATGGCAAAAAAACATTCTGTAAAACTATTGGTGTATATCGAGTAAATTAAATGTTTAGACTATTTTATTTTAAAATAAAAAACCGTTTTTAAATGGTTTTAAAATATAAAAGATATATAATAGTATTATTTTAAGGATCAGGTTTAATGGGATAATTTTTATAATAAAAGCTAAATGATATGCTAGTTAAAAATATAAAAGATAGGGGAAGAGAAGATTTGAAAAGCTTAACCATTCCAAAATGGCTAATCTTCCTTATTTATACTATTTTATATTTTCTAAAAGTCAATTATGGCTTATGGGAGGCTTTCTTCATTGGATGAAATATTTAATGCGTGTAATGAATCTATTTGTTCATTGCACTTATCCTCAGCTACTTTCTACAAAATTATGTTATTAAGGGATTTTTTTCTATTCATATTAATATTGCCTTTTTTAATATCAAATTAATTGAAGAGAAATCACTTTAAAGGTTTAATCATGTTTCTGTAGCATCAAACCCCATATTTTCTGGAATATATATAGATATATATAATATCATATAATACATTCATATCAAATATCTAGAATTTTAAAAGCTAAGAAACTAAACTTTTTCAACTAGTGGAATAACTTTTATTAAGTATAACGGTTTATATTAACTGTGTCAAAACTATTGGTCTATTTTCATTTTACCCACGGACAATTTGACCTACTACTTTCACCACCTTACAATTTCACCTACTACCCAATTTTCCTACTTTATTTTTTGACTATCTTCCGATTAACCTACCTAAACTTTTCAAATCACCAAATTGGCCTATTCGTACCTATACCTACAGCACAATTGGCCCATTTACAAATTGGCTTCCTATTTTACCTTATTTTAATTCATCTTAATAATCTAGCTGCTTCCAATAAGAGCTCATAAAGTAAATGACCCTCCAAAAATCAAAATTTTAGCAAAAATTATTAAAATTTGAGGATTTTAGTAGCTAAGCAATATATTTTAAATGACACCCGTTTACTTGAATTTCGTATAACTAAATTGATACAAGTATACAAAGATAGTATTTATAAATTGTTTAAATATTACTTTAAAGTCAATTTGTCATTTGCCCTTATTTATATAAAGAATATTGCTAAGTTAAAGTGATATTTTAAAAAACTCTGTATGATTAAATATATCACGGGAATTAAATATCGATATATTTGCGTATATATTTATGATCTTTTCGCATATAATTTTCCTCTCAAATATTTGAGTATATATTAAATGCACTAATTATATAAGTTCTAGTGATGAGAAAAATTATTTAATACCCAATATTGAATCTTAAATAGTAATTTTTTATGAATTAAATATCCCGTAACAATTTATTTTTTTTATTAATAGTAACTACATATATATCGCTATTGTTATAAATATAATTCAATCGTTATTGTAAATTTCTGGCAGCATTTTATTTTATTTTCCTTAGAGCTTTATATAATATTAATCTTATATATATATTTTTTTTTGAAGGTAATATTTACAAATAAGACTAAGATCTTTTTTTACTTTAATTAGAACTATACGCGATTTTAAAATTATTTCCCAATGTAAAACAAATTAATGAGTAGAAATATCTACCCACAAATATAACATTGAATCAATGTGGGTATTGAGTAATGTGGTAATTTGGGGTCTAATAGTTTGAATAAGGATCCATAAAAATCACTAGCATTGTCTAATACTTAATATAGGGTTTTATCCTCATTTTTGGGTAAAAAAAGATGTAATAATTCATAATTTTGTAGCTTGTTAATATATAATCATTCTAAATCTGAGAAATTATTATGATTTAAATTAAGTGTAATTCAGGCACACTGGCGGCATTTATAATATGTTTATTAGTATTTAAAACCCTCAAATTATAATAATTTTTGTTAAAATTTTGATTTTTGGAGGGTCATTTACTTTATGAGCTCTTATTGGAAGCAGCTAGATTATTAAGATGAATTAAAATAAGATAAAATAGGAAGCCAATTTGTAAATTGGCCAATTTTGCTGTAGATATAGGTACGAATAGGCCAATTCGGTCATTTGAAAAGTTTTAGATAGGTTAATTGGAAGATAGTCAAAAAATAAAGTAGGAAAATTGGGTAGTAGGTGAAACTGTAAGGTGGTGAAAGTAGTCGGTTAAATGGAAATATGCCAATATTTACGTCACCATATGAATAACCCTTGTCTTTTTAATAATTGATTATATCCTATTTTAATTTTTTTTTCCCCTTCTAACTTTATTTTTTTAAATATTTCAAACCTGTATATCGGACATATATACTGTAGGAAGCGGGTTCCCTATACCAGTTAGACTGGTATAAATCCTCGCTCCTAAATTGTTGTTGCGCAGTCAAAGGTGTGGAAACGCCGAGTATACTATTACTAGTGCACTCTTCATCCTCACCCAGCAGAGACTTTAGGGCAGGTATTGCTCCCTTAATCCACATATTTACACTTCGCCCGTTGCCCCCTGTACTGACATCACTAACTGTTTGTACAGCCCCCATGGTAGGAATAATAGGCGAGAACCTTACCGGGGGGTTGGGACCAGAAATTAACGAAAGTCCCAGTAAAGAAGATACAAGATCTTGTATAAATGGTTCCCCCGTCAATTTGACTGATGGGTCTAAGTCTTCCCTCAGTTCAAGGGCTTCAATAGAGATCGAAGCCGAAGCCTCACTACCCCTATCTTCGGCTACCTCTCGCCAAGCGTCCACCTCCGGGGCAAATCTATAAGGATAAGCACCGGACTCGACCAACTCATAGTTGCGCATAACCATGCCCTTAGCACTATTTAAGCTAATGCCTCTACTAACAATTAACACTACTAACGATCAAGACGGACTAACAGGTAATGATCCTAGTCCACGAAGGAAATCAACACTAAATATAACTGACTACACACTACTAAACCAACACGAATAATATAAACTTAATTATATTCAAATTAGATCAAAAACTTAAACTAGACTAGACTACTAATATAAAGTGACTAAAAGCAGTCCTCAAGCGTGCTAAGACTTTCAGACTACCAAAAGAGATTAGATTCACCTAGGACGAAAATGCGTGTCCTATCAATTTAATACCAAACATATTTTCACTATTATCTAGGATCTTTGATATAAAATATCACAATATGCCTAAATATAAATTTTAGTTATATTAACAAAATTTCTTCCAGTCGAACAATTTTGAAACCCATTTAAAAAAATATGTATCTTATATCAAAATAATATTTCAAAATCAATATATCACCCGAAAGAAATCATTTATATGTTTTTCTGAGATTATATAAGTCTTAATAACTAATATCTAGATAAATTTTGTTTAATGATATTCTGATTTCATTTATATCACATAACTATATTCTATTATTAGTCTTCTTTGTCTTTATTTTCATGTTACAGATTTAATGCGGCTATTTTTATTACCATTAATAAAAAATAAATTTAAAATGTAATTCCATAAGGATTCATCGAAAATTACTGATGTTATTCTAAAAGTATTCAAAACAGAATTTTTTCGATCTTAGAGCTCTTTTAACCATGAATTATTTCGATTTAAAATAAGCTAAAACATCTGTAAAAGGATTTTTTTAGGTTCCATACCTATATATTAGATGAAAATATTTGATAAATTAGTATTTTGAAGATTTATAAATTCTTATTTTTTTCTAAAAAAATAATATCTTAAATTGCTTTATATATAGATATTTGGTGATTTTGATCTGTTTATATTACCAGATGACAAATACACCAGTTAGTTTTTTGATAACTATTAACTTTCTAATTAATATTATTCCTTAACAGGTTCAAAAATTAAAAATTATATTAACTTGAATACTTTCAAAAATAAAACAGGATAAATTAGAATTATATTCAAAAATATATTTTTCAGACACTACAAAATTAGGTTTGATTATATATTATATATGCGAACCGATAGAGGATTCATCCATGAACAGACTATATTTAATAGTTTTTGTGCAATTATCACTTTTGATTTAATAAGTTTAGAATTCTCGATTTCGCGCTACTAAAAAGGTATATATATATATATATGCTATGAAATGGCGTTTATTCACTATTTATCTATGTCAAACTATAATCCTAAATATGTTTTCATCGCATATTATACACTGGGATTTCATCCTCAAAAATAATTTTTAAATCTTGAGGTGAAATCAATTTTTATAAATATAAATTTATTTCCTACTTTTAATTTTATTGACCCTTTTATCAGATCTGCTTTATATACTAACTTATTCTTAATTTTTCTGAGATTAATATTTACGAGGTTTTTCTTAGTTCATAATATTATGGAAAAATAATCTTTCTGAATCTGAACATTTAATTAGATTATATGAACATCTGCTTAAAGCGTTTATATATGTTCTCTCGCCATATAATATCTTTTAGCTAGTGTGTAATACCATTTTTCTATTCTTTTTAATAATATTAAAATATGAATTTTCGGACTCCTTATTTAAATTTTGCGAATAAATGTGGTTTTTATGTTATTTTTATAATTCATAAAAGTTTTATACTTACCAGAAAAAAAGAAAGAAAAATTATCCCAAAGATTAATAAAATTTTTCCGAGATATTATTTTATAAAAATATTTTGAATTTTAGACATTATTATTAATTTTGAATTAAATTTCAAAAAAATATGTTCCTGGACTAAGATATCTCTTTTATCACAAAATAATTCAAAGAATGGCTTTTTGTAAATTTTAAGATGAAAAATTTCGTATAAATGCTTATTATATTATATTGAGTTTCTTTAATCTGAATACGAAAATAATAAATATATATATCTAAATATTATTCTATTTCTGGTGATATATACTAAATATTTCATATAAAAAAATTGAAAAAGTGTAAAAATAAAAAAAATTCGATATCCTATAAACCTTATTAAGACCTCTATAAATACATTTTAAGATTTTTTTTTTTGAAGTTAGATTATGCTATCAAAACATTGTATTTTATGTGCTATATCCTAAAAATCCACCCAAAAAATCAAGATTTATGCACCTGGATTGAAAATATGTGTAAGATGTATTATATCTAAATTTTTAATTAATTATAGTGTGTGATAAAATAAAAAAATTTTAAACCCTCAATTTCAGGTTTTAAAATTTAAAATATTAAAATATTTTTTTTTAGAAATAATTTTCTAATAAACAATTTTTTTAAATGGTCATTTTAAATTATATTTTAATAGAATATTTTGATTCAATATATAATACTTAATTTTTAAGAGGGGCAGCATTATAAACTATTTTAGATATATTATATAATAAATCTAAATTAACAAAGACATTTTTTTATTTATCAGTTATTTTATTGTGTATAAAATAGTATTCATAAATCAATTTTACTAGGACTTTATATTATAATGTTGAAATTTTATTTAAAGTGTTTCGATTAGATTTAATCTTATTGAAGGGAAATCTAAAAATAAAATTATTTTATTTTGAGTTATTTACTAATTAATTTTTTCATTCTTTTATAGAAATATAATTTTTTGAGATATAATTTTAATTTTTTAAAATGATACTACCTCAAAATAATTAAAAAATATAAATATAATAC
>LSSL01005754.1:0-24865 GCA_001953115.1 Smittium mucronatum
CCCCCCCCCCCCCCAAGGTGTTTCTCGACCTGCTCCAACTGAGCTGGATCGGGAGAAGAAACACTAACACTTTCGCTAAAATTATTTTTTTGAGCAAAAAATTGCTCAATTGTGTTTCTAGGGGCGATTCATTAAGTCCTATAACAATATTTAGAATTTTTGAGCCTAATCTCATGCTCTTAAGTTTATATATTAGAATTATATGAGGGTAAATATCGTAGACTTTTAAGAAAAAATAAAGTCTATCCATGTTTCCATACCTATCAATTCCTTTTTTTAATGGTTTCTTACAAAATAGTAGATTTAGAGACGCATTCCTCACTGGTCAAAAAATAATCTATACAAATCTAAACTCATTAAAAATGCGCGTTTAAAATTATATTTTTCATTAAGCTTTCCACTCATTATAAAAATAATATTATAATAAAGTAAATTTATTTTGAATGCGACTATTCTTATACTTCAATTGTGTAAATTATAATATATGATAGTTTCATTGAATTTTTGATACTATACTGGCATATTTAGCAGATCCGAAAGATTCATATTTATCAACTTTTTCGACAAACCTTATAGAATCATTCATATGTAGATGATCCAAACGATTCATGATAGGCAAATAGAACTCCTTAATAGTTGGTCTAATAACACCTTTTGCTATTGTAGGCTTTTCCAAAATTATTTTAGTTGCGATAGCGGCTGGGATACCAACGGTTCTAGCCATTGCAGTCTCGCCTTTTTTTTTGGAATTCCCTAAAGTCCCATATGTTACTAATGAAGAGCTATGTAGTTCATACTCGTTAGAAGAAAATTCTGCGATAAATTCGTGATTTAAGACGACCATATCTCTTTCAGTCGGTGTGTAATATAGATTTTTTTGAAGGATTTGACCGAAAACATCCAAAACTGTGGGACCAGTCAGTTCATAACTTTGATAATCTTTCGTGTCGCCGATTAAACCAAAGCTAAGTTAAAAATATTATAAAAATTCACTAGGATACTTTGTTTACCTTTTTAATAAACTTAATAAATTTACCTTTTCAAACTTTTTGTAATAAGAGATGTGATTCTGTTGTCTTTAGACAATCCAAGTTTCTTTGATACTGCATCTGTCACGGAGGAATAGTCATTATATCTAACTCCTAATACATAATTAGTAAAATCCGAGCCATCTTTGAAGGAAGTAGAGCCATTATTCTCACTGAGTGGCTTTAAATCTAAGAAACCAAGTTTAGAAAAACCATTCATAAGCTCTGAATATCCTTTAAATCTCAAAGTTCCTCTTAACATAGAATCCAAATCTTTGAAGTTCAAGCCATATACATCAATATATGATAGACTATCCCTATTAGCCAATCCCTCAAAGGAGAACCCTTTAAATAAAGGAACGTTCTTAAAATTTCTTTCTAAGAGATCATCTCCTTTGATCTCGATCATTTCTTTATTCAATAAGAATTTAGCTGGATTCAAACCAGCAGTTAGCACACCCCTTGGGGACCAAGAAAATTTATATCCCAATGGGTTGTTCCCATTTTCCGCTGCAGGAAGACCTCCACACCAAGAAATAAAGGATTTCACTTTACCCCCTCTGTCTTTTATGTTGTCGATTATCTTCATAGCACTACAATGATCTATTCCTGGGTCAAGACCGATCTCGTTTAATATGGTTACACCATTATTCTTTGCACTATAAGGATATTAAAATCCATCAAATTGGGTTAGTAACAACCATGAAAAAAAATGTTCTTTCGAATCTATCAAATTTAAAAGTGGCAAACCTTTCATCGAGAGACTTCATTTCATATGATATATAACTGGCAGTTACCATATTTTTTCTATGTCTAATAGCACTTTTTGCAAAAATTGGGTGTAAAGGAGCTGGTAACATACTGACTACAATATCGTTATCAGATACAAGTCTATCCACAGACTCTAAATTATTAGCATCCAGATCGTATACCTTTGTATATTTAAAGTTTGATGACAAGTCTTCAGCTTCTTTTCTATTATTACTAGCTATTGAAACTTCGATATTCCCTTGGTCCTCTAAATATTTAATGAATGGACCTGTAACCATTCCAGATCCAGCCAAAAGAACCTTCTTTAAGCTGTTATCTATTACAACTATTTTTGAAGCGTCTTCTTTAATTTTTTTTAACATATCATATAAATGAGAATGCTCGGACTTCAGCTTTTTACTCTCGGTGATAATTGAGTTCTTTAGAATCTCGTTTTCGAAATTGTTTTTAACCTAAAACATATTTTTTGCGAAAAAAAAAAATATTAAAAATAAGGGTAAATAATATGATAAATAAAAATCCTGGTACCATTTCCAAAACTGTGGGATAAAGAAGCTTTGAAAAATTAAAGCTAGACTCATCTGGTAGCTCAGTGGGAAGGTTGTCAATGGACATTATTTGGACTCCTTCTTTGCTAATGCTGTAAAAAAATACTTGATTTTATAAGAGATCCAAGATTAATAATAAAAATTCTAAATTACTCTTGGTGATGATGATCTTTAATAGAGTCATAGTAAAAAAATGGCTTATCGATGATTGAAGCTTTGTTTGTAAATTCGATACTCCCCTTAAAAATTCGTAATAAGGTATATTAACTAAGATATTCATAAAGAAGAAAAGTAATGATATACCTCGATGTCACAACTGATATCAGATATGGTTATCAATCTGTACTTATTTTTTGGGTCTTGTTTGATCTTTTTTAGCTGCTTTTTGGTTAGCAACTTTGGATATTTATCATTCCAAAAAATCCCATGAACCAAAAGAGTGGTGAAAGGTGCAATCTAAAACAAAACAAAAAGTTAAGAAAAATCGAAAAAAATTAATATATATACAAAGAGAATTTATAATTAACACACCTTTTCATGAAAATTTGAGGAGTACAGCTCAGGATTAGATTTATATTCATTGTAATCAAAAGCACCGTCTGATTTTCGATATGCATAGTCTTTAGCATTAACTTTGACACCATAGACCTTGTTCAAATATTTAAAACTTCCATCATAGTTTTTTACGAAGCTTTCAAGATCTTTAGGTTCAATATATTCGTGTGGCAAGCATTCAAAAACTTCTTTAACACCCTAGAATTTTGATTTGGTATTTACAGATGAGCACAAAAAATAACTAAACTATTGATGATTCTCTTACCTGCGAAACATTTCCAGACCCTGTTATTGTAAAAACCACTGGCCCAAAATCTTTAGGAACCCCGTTCTCTTCAATAAGCTTCCCCACTAACTTTAAATGGTTTTTTATGGAATCGAGAGATGGGTATACGTGGGACATTCCTACATGCTGAATTAAGAAGTAAAATGATTATGAGAAGATAAGAATGAAGGGAGATGTCAATCTTACAATGAAAGGAGAATTGTATCCCATAGCTAACATTTTTTGACCCAGGCCGTGTACTCCATCAATCATTCCAGCATAACCAGCATATTTTCCAAACATCACAAGTCTTTTTTTTGTGATAGGGTCTCTAATCAGTTCGTAATCCACTAATCTTATATTCTAATTTCGAAAAAAATTATTTTTAAAATAGAAGATACATTTCCACAAGAGAATGAAATAGATATAGGAATAGTAACCTTGTCTAATAAAGTTTGAAGAAGTTTTGCGTTGTATAATTGACCTTTGTGGGTATGGGAAAACATAGCATATGTTTTATCTGGGATTATTTTAGATATAGGAACTTCCTTAATTCCCAATATTATGTCAGCTACTCCAAGATCCTCTGAAACAAGTGCCCCTGCCTGAATAAAAAAAAAAAATTTTAATCAGACCATATTCACTATGAATGTCTTTAGTAAATTTACAAACCTTTTCATATGATAAATCGTTATAAATTCTGTTTTTGGATGGCTGTATAAATACATTCGTTCCGGTTTCCTCTATCAATCTTTTGACATCAGCTGGGGTCAAAGGAGATCTACGTTCCCAAATATTCTTATCTTCTCTTCGTATTCCTACAGACAAAATTCCAGACTTCGGGTATGTAGAATAGTACATTTTTCGATTATGAATTGGCCTAGAGAAATATCCGGCTCCAGAATCCAGTGTCTTCTTCCAAAATCCAAACGGAATTGGTTTCAAGTTTTTTAGTGCATTCATGTTATTCATTTTTTTCAGTAAAAAAAAGCTCAAGATGAAAAATCAAAAATCGATAAAATGAAGATAGAATCGAAAGTGAGAAATGTTGATGAAGTAAGGGATATTAACTAAGCTCAATTATCTGGGTAATTAAGGACTCCAAAGAGATTGCAAGGATAGAAATAAGAACTATTTCTTTTGAGGAACTTATACTTATTCAATAAATTTGAAATCCAGCAATGTTAGTCAAGATGCTAGCAATTTTAAACAAATATTAGTACACTATATCTCAATTTTTTAGTTATCTGCTAGTGAAGTGTTATCAGTAATATTAATTAAAAAAATCGAAAAAATTTAAACAGTATAAATCTACAATTCAACAATTTGCTTTTCAAATATTGGGAATACCCCTCCCTTTATAGTTTTTCGATACCAGTAAACAATGGGCTTTTTTCCTTTTAGTTTGGGGTATACAAACGCTTTGTCCAACCTACTCAGGCCATTTATTGGGTAATTAAATGCAATATTTATACACGAATTCATTTGAGGGGCGAATTGAACGAATAGACTTTAAACACAACTGATAAAATTGAAATATGTTTCATATTTAATTGTTTAAATTAATAATATTCCAGCCATAAAATAAATCTAATAGATTGAAATATATCGAAAAAAACCAAAACAATTGAAGCACATGGTGGTCGGTGACATGTTTTAATTTCACGAAGATTTTAACTTTTGTGCTCAGAAAGTTCTTCAATCGATAATTCGGTACAATTTCGAGAAACCTAGTCAAAATTTCCATCGTTGGCCAATAAATTTGAATTATACTAATATTAAAAACAAAGAAATAAGGTAAAAGTAAAACAATGGCGTAATTTTCCTCGCCAAACAACTAAACGAAAACTCGTAATGCATTAAATAGCTTCATAGGCTAATCTTATTATTTATAACTTCCCACGACTTGATATATTCCTATTTAAAGTGGATTAACTCCGTGTCTTTTGAATCATGAATACCACTGGTGGTAGATATAAAATTAGTGAGTTTATTTCATAACCCATTACTTAAAAAATATATACTATCCCTAATAATTATTTAAATATAAGGAGCATTTCATCATTAGTCGGAAATTCGGTTAATATATAGAGTCGTTTAATGGTGATTCGATAACTTCTTCATTATCTAAGCGGGTTTGTAGAAATTTCGGAATCTCATCTGTAACAATAGTCTAATTATTAACTGTTTCATCGTCTCTGGGACATTTCTTGCTATTTTCATAACTAGCAACGATGCTATTTTGATAAATTAACGTAATATTGGACAAATACTTGAAATTGGAAAAAATATGTATAAATTTATCAAATCGTTTGTTTTACACAATTAGAGACGAAAAAGTTAAAATTGCAATAAAATTTTCAGAAAAAGTCCAAGTAATAAATTGCAAAAAGATTTTACAGTTTATCATCAAAAAATCTTAAAAATATAGCATAATTATACTAATCTAAGTCGGCAATCTTTTCATTTTGCACCAAGTACCAAAGTAATGTGTCCAGAGATACTCGTGGACTCTAAACTCAATAGATTTGAGGTCTCAGTTATAAAATTTGCTAGTTTATATTCTTGATGTTAATTTTTTTCTTTGAACAAGAAAAATAATCAAAGAAGAAATCTTAATATTTCTAATATTTACGATTTTTTAACCGCATCTGCATTAGAAAGCTTTCATTTAGCCTCTTAAGCCCCTATTTGACTATTTTAAAATTTCAATTTCCTTTTTGGGACTTGAGAAAATAAAATCAAAGCTTTTATTTACTTATGATAAATTGTTTTTTGATTGGGGCCGATTCTTTGTGTATCCTAATACACTATTCCGAAACCATTTTATAAGGGGAAAGCATCTTTGTAACACGGGGTTTTTTTAGCGGTAGTCAATATAGATACTTATGTCATAATTAGCTAATCCAGCTGGTCTTTTTCTACAGGGGTTAAAAATAAATTATCCCCTAAGAGTGAAATACCTTAACGTGGTTTAGGGGCTTGATAGTGTACTTTTAGAAGTACACTAATCTAAAATTTCACGCAACGTTGTACTATTCTTGGCTAGGAGTAGTGGAGACGGCGCACAGCGATTCGGAGGACAGCGATTCCAGAGGAGGATCATCTCGAATCAGAAGGAAAGTATCGTTTAGCGCAGCTGGGACATAGACTATTGCTCAAGTCCAGCGTTCCACAGTCAGGCGGATCTCGACGTCTAACAGCTATTTGTAGGAAAGTCATGTCGATCAAACCCAAATTTGGGTAGGAGCCTAATTTTATTAATCCTGTTAGAAGAAGCTCTGATTGGGAGATCAGTAGCTTTAATGATCTATTGATCGTTGAAAAAGTTCTTAATTCATAACCCTTAAGGCCTCATTCATACACCTAATTGAAGCAATGCCAGGATATTATTTGGTGGTTGGTAGATTGCACCCTTTTCCCGTAGGTACGCAGCCGGTAGTCCGGCAGAGGAGCTTATTTTAGTTAGGATAATAGTCTTTTCTAAACGACCTTTTCTATTTTTCAAATTTTTTTAGTATAGCTTTTAATGGCGTTATCTTACAATAAAATTCAGTGATACGAAAAAAAAATCAAAAAAAAATTATATTGATATTAGTTTATTAAGTTAAATGAATGCTACTATATTCAGATTGAAGATGGGATTCGGTTGTGGAAATTTGACTATTTTTAATTAAATGTCAAACCATTTTAAATCCTCCCCTCCCAATTTTAAATCATGTGTTGATAAATATTATCTGTCTTAAACTAAAACTTTTTCTATTAAATAACTATTATATCCTTCCATTTTTAGCTTTTTTACTACAGATTCTGTAAGCGGATATAACTTGTAAAATTCATAGAAAATCAGTGGCGAATAAAATGTGGATATAAGGTTGATCGACACTTTAAACGATAATAAATTCTTCTCTCAACCTGCCATTAGCTTGGCTAAAGTGATCTGTTTTTATTTTATTTTTTATAAGTGAGTTTGCGGTTTTTCTGCGCTTTATAAACATGATTGCGATTTCCTATATTCGTTATTTTGAAGTTTAATGACATTTTAGCAAAATTCAAAAAAATAATCTTTTTTTATTCATTTTCTCTTTTTTTTTATTAGTTAAAAAGTCCCAAAAAAATGTCTAGCTATTTTTGCTTGAATAAGAACCTTTATTGATAGTAAAAAATCAATATTTTTTTCTTTTTAAACTAAAAACCTTATATCTATCAGTAAATAAAATTTATTTCATTTCTAATTCAATCAGAATTACAGATCTTGACTCTTCGGAGTTTTAATTGGGCAATACTATGTTCTAAAAAAAGAAATGTTACAAGTATAGGTAGACTTGGAAAAACTCGAATCTGATTTGAAAAAAATATTTTTCGTTAATTAATGTTTATCCATCGCTGAATTTTTAACCACTAAACTAGATAATAAAGATTTTATAAAATATTTGAACCTCATCGGATATAATCAATTAAATATTTAGGTTTTTTGTTTATTTCGTATCTTTGGTAATGATTGATCTCTTGAGTTTTTCTGTTTAACTGATAATAAAAATTTTGTGTTAATATATATATTATTTAATGATAAAATATAGCTACAAATTTAACATAATTAGAGCTATTTTTGCATAAATCAATACTTATTATGGTAATATACACACTTTAAATTATTTCCAGTTATATATACGTACAAATATTAAGCTTGGTTGGCTATTTTAATAATAATTGTTACTATATGTGATAATTTTAATATTATGCTTAAAGCTATAAGTTTCATATTTCCAGGATTCACGTGGGCATTTAACCTAAATTTTATCATAAAAAAATTTGCCACATGGCTATAAAATATGAGCTTCTACGTTTTTAAATTCTATCAATCATGAATAATTTAATGAAAAATCTCAGCCAGTTTTATTTGCTGCTCACCCCAAAAATGGGCAAATTTTAATGATTATATATAAACAAGTAAATAAATCACTAACTGTTTCTGTTTTTAGAAAGAAATTACTTCAATATTGGGTGAATAGCACCTTTTTAATTTTAATTTAACCTGCGGTATGAGTATTTTTAAACTTTTATGTAAATTTTCTATTAAATATTAAATATTATTTTTTAATTTGTAATTTGTAATTTTATTAACCACTATTCATAAAAATATTTGACTCTTTTCTATTAGATATATTTTTAAAAAAAAGAGTAGGATCTCCAGGATCTGAAAATTTTGAATATAAAGTATAGCCACCAATCTTTCACTTGGTAAAAAAAATGTGAGATTATAAAAATAAATGTATTTTACGCAAAGTTAAAAAATGATAATAAGATATGAAAAACTGTCGCTAAAAAAAAGATATATAACTAACCTGAAAATCAGTTTTTTTTATGAATTTGTAATTGAATAATTTAGTGATTGTTATTTTAAATTTAAATCTCTTATTTTTTCTGTTTTTTAAACATTCTATTTGATCTAGTCATAAAACTTTTGCTATTTTTTTGCATATTCAATTTAAAATGCTATTGATTTTCTACATTATTGATTCAGTATATCAATCGTAACATATAAATATATATATTAGATTTTTTTTCTTTTATTCATATCTTTTCTTCAAGTGTAACAAAAAAATTGAAGTTAGAAGGTTAAATCTTCATAAAAATAAAAAAAATGTGTTTAAACTTTTTTATAATTATTCAAGTTATTTAAAAACAAATATATCCAATTCTTTGCTTATAAAATCTTTAATTTTTGGGTAATATTTGATGGTGACATACCTATATAGGCAAAAAATCAAAATTCGATTTTTTTAAAAAGAATTCTTTGATCAATCTAAACATGTTAAAAATATCAAATTGATTAGAATGTCATTTCATGTCAATTTTGATTATTTATTTTTTCAAGTAAAAGTTATTTTTATTGTTTAGGGATATTTATTAGTTTGTAGTGTTTAAATAGCTATTAATAAATCGGCTTATTAATTTTTATATGTATTAAAATTATTATTAAGTATAATATTTAAGCATTTTTCATTATCATTTTAATCAACGGCATTGATTATTTTATTTTTAAAGTGACTTTATCACGTTTAATTGATATTGTTACTACAAAATGGAAATAGAAAAATGCTTTTTAGTCTCGAAAAACTAATAAAGCAATTCTATGAGATAAGTTTAAAATTTAAAAACTAAAAACCATATAACCATCAACATATATATATATAAATAAGCTATAAAGATATGGAAGACTGAAGACCGAATCAAGGTAAAAAATAGCAAGAAATTTCGAGAAGTATGAAATCTTCGAGATTATCGGATATTAGACTTAATTTCTTATATAATTTGCGTTTATAAGGTCTCGAGATTGGCTGGCTATTATTTCATCTATAGAATGGTTAGAAATAGCACTATCAATAGAGTTTTCTCTTAAGAATTTCCTTGTATCTACTCTGCAAATTGGACATAGTGAAGATTTATTGAGGAGCCAGTGATCAATACAATCAACGTGAAAAGTGTGGCCACAAGGCAAGTTTCTTATTTTGGTTCCGACGATGAAGTCTTCGATACATACTAAGCACGTTTTTGAATTTTTGGAAGACGGTGGTTCAGGTTTAATAAATTTTTGAAGGAGAACCATATATTTGTGATTATATTTCTTTGTTTTTGGAGAAATTTTGGGGCATATATCATCACTTTCATTTGAACTTATGAATTCTGGCGTTACTTTTGTCTCTTTCAATTTTTTCAAATCTGACACCGAAATTTTAGAGTTAAAACTTGGGCTTCTATTAATATGGTCACTCTCTCTATATTCCTTTGATGCCTTGTAATATCTGTATGCTAAATATGCTATTTAATTAGAATGAAAAGATTAGAGGTACTGAAAACTTTTTTTTTCTCTAAATAAAAATAATTTTAGAGTGTAAAAAGGTTAGAAGTAGAATTGTTTGAAATTTATCTTACATATTGCCAATATGACTACTAGAAAAATTATGCAAAATACCAAAGCTATCTTTGCGGGTATTGCCGAGTTATAACCTTTTTCCGATATTAATGTAACTCTAATATATTTTCGCCCTGTGGATTTTGAGGATTCATAATTTTCGAAATCGAATTGATTTAATTGGGCTAAAAGAAAGGATCCTGGGTTTTTATTTATTAAATAGATAGGTATCCCGTACTTAAATTTAGGATATGCTTCAGAAATATCTGTTTTCAATTCGAACGCGGTTTTTTCTTGATGAAACAGTATTGCGCCGTTTGCTCCATCCATTTCTAGCTGATCAGTGATAACATCCATTCCACAGTTCTCTTTCATTGATACTAGAGCAATGCGATCGTTCTTATTGGTATTGTTTGGAAGATTTGATGGGACTGGTATACATTCTATGGGGTCTTGGAAAAGATAAAGAATACCAGAAGTATCATAAAAGTTGCTCTCTTTTGATAAAGATTGAACATTGCTACTTTCATAATCATAAGTTATTGATGAATCCAGCTCTATCGAGTTCTTTCCGACTTCTGATATTACATCCTTTCTTATTGAAACTCTGGCTAATGAAATGTGTGCTAAAACGACTATAAATCCAACAATTTTCATATTACGCAATCTTTTTTCTCGGGATATTATAAATATGTTTATGTCTTGGAAATATAAAATTTGCTCTTTTTAGACTAAAAATTATCCCTACAATAAATAAATAAAAATCCAATCTTCTAGTACGAAAAAATGAAAAATATGTGAGATCTGGAAATAGGATTCCTTGTATCTACTAATTTTGATTTTAAATATGAATTGAAATTGGCCTTCTGTGGTTTAAAAAAAAGTATGAGAGGAATAAATAATTAAGTATGCTTTTCTTCTGCAAGATTTATAATTAAGCTTTAATTTTAATTTTTGATGTATAAAAAATTAACTACGATTATATATCTATCCGACTTTCAAAACTAGATATCAAATTCACAAATCAGGGTTTACTAAAAAATTGATTAGGAAATCGAAACCAAAAATGCCTAAAATGATGGAATGCTTATTTTCTTGAAATAAAAAGCCTGCAAACAACCCGCATCCAATTTATATAAAACTCTAAAAAAAATATTCTTTTTGAATTCTAGTCGATATAAGTATCCAGCTTATATAAAATAAAAATCGTATATTAAAACTTATATAAGTTTAATTGAAAGGCCAATTAATAATTATATTTTAATAGTGTTGCTCACAATGCATAAAAAAATGGTATATGATTGGCTATAAAAGACTAAAAAATATCGACATAAGAAAAGTTTATGTTTAAGTTCGATTATTGCAGTGTCTCACTGGAGTATTGAAAATGCAGAAAATAAAATAAAACAAAAAGCTATTTGGGTACAGTAACCAACTATATCTTCAATAACAAATAGGGGTTCTGTAAATATTTTTTGCATTTAATTTATATTATCTGCCCAAATTACTTTTTTTTTTATTATAAAAAATACTGCAGCAAACAAACAGAAAGGAATTATAAAGATTGGGAGAAATTCCTTTCTTTTGTAGGTGTTTTGACAATAAAAAATTTAGCTTATGATATTAAAACCAAAAAAAAAAAAACAGAATAATATACTACACAAGAATATATTTAGCAAATTGGTTGGATTGGATTTTAACTTAGGCAATAAAGAGAGAAAAAGTTTGTATCTATTAGCTGTTTCTGAAAATAATAATAACAATAATAATAAATTTGTTAAATTTTTTTCAAACTGAATAGACCATTGAGTTACTATATGTGAAGTTTATATTTTCTATTCGATGGCATTAAAAATCAACCCTTTATTAAAAGTCTAATTTTTAATAGTATTATTTTATTGGCCGAAAAACGAAGGGCACTTTTTCACCATGGATAACGAAAGGGTTAAGCGATATGTTGTAAATACCCCAAATTGATCAGATTCTCTACATCAGTCCTCCTTAAAAAATGTTGGCTATCCTTTTCCAAGTTAACAACTCCAAACTCTGTCTGAATTTCACCGCATTCTTTGATGACTCTTACCTCAATGAACAGATCCCTGGGTGGCTTGGTTAACTTGGATCCAAAGTCTAGATCAGTATCCAAAGACAGACTTAATTCTACAGAGTTCCGATACTTTTTAACGTTATTAGTATAATCTATGATAAATTGCTTCTCATATGGTGATATTGAGTCAGCAGTTGATTCGGTTTTTTTTCTAGAGGCTCTACCTCGAATATTGAGGCTTTTGCTTGATTCTGATGCGTTAATATTGTTAATAGAAGAAAGAAGATGGGGATTCAGGTTCAAAGCCCATGCTATTCGCTTTAATGCTTCGCATCTCCTGAAATGATAAACCATTAATACTCTTTTGTTTCTGTAAACAGTCAAATGTTGGAGTATAAGTTGACTCATTAGCGGCTTTGTGTTTTGCTGGGAATATTTTTCGTTAAGATTAAAAGTGGTTTGATCAGTTGATTGTGAGTCTATATTAAATTTATTCATGATTTGGCTATTGCTGGTATTTGAAATTTGATCTTGTGAACTTGAAAGGGCCATGTTTGATATTGATTGTTGATATGAAATCGACGAATCGCTTACAGAGTATTGATCAAGAGAATTTTGAGAGATTTTTTGTTGGTCTTGCTCAAGGACTTTGGCCAATTTTTCAACATTGTCCCACAGTTGCCGAGTCTGTCTCACTACCAATGCAACTTGTTTGTTGTTATATGGGGGCAAATTGTCTGACTCTATTCTTTTCGCTTCCAATGCAAGCTGATAAGCTTCGTCTCCTAGCATAATTGCCTTTTTTTTTCTATATATTAGTCTAATTAAATATAAAATAGTGATATTAATGCTTATAGACTAATATTATTTATCTACACTTTTAAACTTACTATTTATAACCTCGAAATTTAAACCCGATATTATTTGCTCACAATGTTGACTAGTAATCAGATGAATTAATATAAACAAAACCGTTCACATTTATTTTTCAGAATGCTATGTCGATATTAGATATTTCTTCTACCAATAAAAAGTATGCCTTTTATTTACTGCCATTTCGCCCATTTTCGAACTGACCTTTGACCATTCAGTTCCCAACGATAAATTTATCTAACATCAATGATCTTTACGCCTATTAGATGGATTTCTATTTTGACTCAATTACTAGTTACAATAAAAAACTGAATGATTTCCTATACCAAATATGCTAGAAATCGTTTTTAAACCGCGGTCCCTGAAAAGACTTATTATCTAAATATTCTTCCATTTTTCCAGAGTTCAAATTTGGGACTGCATCTGTTTCTGATCTTTAATCATTCAATTTATTGGTATTTGCCAACTTGAAGAAAATTTGGTGATGTTAAAATTTCTATACTTTGTATTTAATAGCCAATTATTATTATATAAATAAATTTGGAGGCTACTTTTGATAGAAATATATTATTCAATAGATTTCATTAACTGGTTTATCACATATTACTGCGGAAGGGTTAATTTTGATTCTAGCCAGCTAACTCTGCAGTCCATAATTGAAGCAAAAAAGGATAACACTTCTATACCCAATAATAATATTTTCAATATATACAAAAAATCTATTTGTTAAACGCAGTTTATAAATGGGTGATTGTCTTTGTGAGTGGACACTTTAGATTAAATTTTCACTTACATCTTAATTTGGAAGCACAAATTAAAAAATGTTTAAAGTTATTGGGCGGTCAAGATCCTGTAATTTCAAAAATAATTTTTTATTGGTATAGTGAGGTAAATTGACTCGAGCTGGTGATTTTTTGTATTCTTATTGGTATGGAGGTGAAATATTTCATATTGGCCAATGGTTTAAACTATAAAAAGTATGGTCTTGAAAGAATTCATAATATACCAATAGTACTTAAAATTTCTAAATAAGCTAGCTTCTATTCAAGCCCAACAGTTTACATTCAGAGATTTTATTTATGTTTAAGATTGGTTAAAATATAATCATTCATAAGGAAATTATCTTCTCTGATTTTTATCCCCTCTTTCCAAAGTATCCAGGCTTCTCTTGCAACCCTTAAAATGAGTCAACAACCAAGCATTCAATCTATTATAGAAGACGTTAATCAATACTCTCTTAAACAACAAAAAATAACGAGTTCCGATTTATGCGTTGAATCTATTCATGAATCGAACGTTGAAAAAAAACGTTCTAGAGATCTTCAGGAGGATATGTTGATCAGTCAGGATGAAATTGTATCTTTAACTCGATTAATCAACAAAACCAAGTATCTCCAGGAATCTGAGTCCAAAGTCCCCGAATTTACTCGGAAGATAGATAACATAGAGAGGGGAATAGCTAAGCTAGATAAGCTATTTAAATAATTAAAACTAAATCCAAATAGTGAATTTGGGGTTTTCTTATTAATTTTTGGAATGTTGGGTTTATATTCTAACAAACTGTATCTTTCTTGACCTTTTATGCATCTTATATCCCCTTTCCTACTGTAATTTTATATTATATCTCATACCTGCTCTTTGATTCTTCTTATTTTTTTTATGTTGAAATTATATTTGAATATGATTGTGATCTGGCTTTCTTTTCTTTCGAAATTGATATAAAAAATATTTTCAGTATTGTGAACATCAATTTACTGATATCCATATTACCATCCACAGATTTCATGCAATCTAAATTCGTTGGAAACACGACTTTTTTGTTTATTCAAAAAGAATAAATAGACTTTAAGTAGACATTTTTCAAAATTTGCGATATGTTTTAATCAATTTAGTAGTTTTCATACATTTAGAAATAAGTACAATATTTGATGATATATATTAATTGTTTGAATTTTCCTAAAAACGATCCAAAGTATGCTCTAGTTTTCAATTAGCGCATTAATTCACTCGATCTTAATGTATCGTAAATTTGTAAAAAATTTGCTCATGAGTTTCTTCACCTCTATTTCTCGACCTGGGAAATGGTGAAATGAAAGGTATCATTATTAATTTTATCCTCTCCTATCTGAAATAGAAAACTAAGACCATACTAAAAGCTGGACAAGTATAAAATTGAAAAATGGGGGTTAATATAAGTATTTCTAACTGAATTTGCAGAAAATGAACCAAATCAAGACGAGCTGAAAATAGCGTAACCGGGCAGTAATTAGTGCATTCTTATACGTTATAAAAATAAATAGTAAATAGTTATCCAATGAAGAAGAGGATTATCATTTTAGAAATCCTTCTAAAGCAGTAGGGACAGAATTTTCGTATTTTTATTATAAAAAATATACAATTAATTATACTTTTTAAAAGCAAATGTTAACCAGGAAACAAATTCATCATTCAGCTAATTCTCATTGATTTTGACTTTTATTAAAGATTTCATTTCCCCATACTAATCATTGCTAATTGAGAAATCCCCGATGTGGGACCTCAAAATGAAATATTATATATATTTAGTGTAGAGGGTAAACTGATATAATGGGCTCATTTATAATTTGAGGCATGTTCTTTACCATGCTTTTTATACTTTTACTACCTTTTTTTCGTGTAAATTTCACTATTTATCATTGAATAAGTCTGATTAAAAATGTGGCAAATTAAAAAAATTATTCACACTACTCTTTTTTTATTTCCCCAATAAATGCTATTATTTATTCCTTGAAGCATTGGCCATTGGATAAAAAACAATTAGATTGAAAAAGAGAATTGGAATTAAATATTTAACTTCCTTACTTTTAATGTATTTTTTTAAGGTTTTTACTACTTTTGGAAATATTTAAATAAATTTCTTTTAAATAAAAAATTCTCTTGTATACAAAATAATAATTACGAGAATAACTTCTTCAATTGTTTTATATATGATTGTTTATTTTTAATAAATGAAAATTTTTAAATTCCATTTATTTTTTGCTATTACAATAAAATCTGTATTATTATGGAAAATTTTTAGCACAGATCTTATATCTTCACAAAAAAAATCCATTATTTTTTTAGCCACATAAAAAAGTTTAAAATAAACCCTCAAAGATTTAGTTTTTTGTGATTTTTTTAGAAAATTTATTTTAATTATAAAGAAAAATATTGAATTTTTTATATGTTTATAATCTACGAATATTGTCAATTTTTTTCTTTTTATCTAAAATTTAGAAATTTTGTGCAAATTAATATAATCTATGATATGGATAAATGTAGTCGATAAATATAAATTATCATAAAAAAAATAGCTATGTAATGTGCTTTTTGAATTGGTGAGAACATTTTAATGTATTTATAACTGTAATTTTATTCGTTTAATAGAATTATCTTTGCATAAATTTTGGCAAATCATCTATGAATATCGTTTTCATTTAACTTTTTCTTTTCTAAAAAAAATTAAAAATGTAATAATATAATCTTTCTTGCTCGGAGTTTTATTTTGTATATACTACGGTAAATATAATTCCTGAAAAGAAAATTTTATTTGGATTCTCAATACTTTTTCTAAACATTTAATATTGCTTTAAATTTATTGATTATATCTTTTGAAGTGGAAATTTATCAGAGTTAAAATTTTAAATTTATTTAATAAAGTTATTTATCGGTGACTATTTAATTATAAGAAAAAATGATAATTTCTTTAAAGTTAAAAAAAATTGATTTTTTAAAAATTTGCAATTAAATTTACAACTGTAAATGTACAAAGGTATAAATAAACTTTTCGTATTCAATTTGGAATGTTTCATTTCAAACTTAATAAAAATCTAAAATATCTATGTGTGTCACTAATCCTTATCTTTATTTTTTTTACTTTATAGGTCTTTTAAAAAACTAAAAATTACGATCAATATCTAAAAATTGGTTAAGTTTTCGCTAAATATAAAGTCTTAAAATTTCAAAATATTGGAATTTTATCTTGTTTAAATTTATTTTTAAAAAATCGGCTCTCTATTTTATAATAATATAAAAATGTTAAATCTTTATTCTTAAAATAGAACCATTTGGTCTGTTTTCGGTATCTCTCATAGTTTTATCTGAAAATTATGAATATTCTCCTAGTATTTTTTTAAGTTTTTGATTTTTTGCTATAAATAAATAAATCAAAAAATCACCGAAAACTGTAATACATAAGTGACTGGAAAAATAAAAAAATAGTAAATATTGTAGATATTTCAATAAATAATTTTTATTTTGAAAAATTATTGGATATATATTAATTTTAAATTTCTATGATTTTTTATGATTTTTTAATTATATACCAAAACACCATTTATTTATTCACATATTTTCAAATAATATCAAAAAAACTCACGAATAAATTTCAAATTAAAACTCCAAAAATATTTTTTTAGCTTTTAGATAGAATTATGAGCTGTTTTTTTTTAAAATCATCCACCTTAATACCAATTTAAACCAAAATGATATTATATTTTACAGTTTCGCTTATCCGTAAAATCTAAATTGATTATAACTTATTTAGATCCTCTAAAATAATTATAAAATATATTTGGAATGTGCTCAATTTAGACAGATTAACTAGGCTATAGACTCGACTCTGCTTCATGCAGATAATAAACGTATCAAATAAGGAATAAACAATATGTCGGAATAAATATATTTTTCAAAATATTTTTTTAAAAATCAGATATTATCATCGTTTTGATTTTTTCTAATAGAGTTTAAATTTAATAAAAACCATTTTGGAATTTATCTCAATTGAATTGAGATAAGTGAAGTCATTTTATATGTTTTTGAAAAAATATTTCATTTTGAGAAAAGCTATATTGAGTTTAATATATTATAATTCTGAATTTATTTTGAAAAAAATAAACTAAGAAAGAAAAAAATGTATTCAATAAAAATGTATTGTTAATCTGTAATACAGAAACATTAAACGATATAAACCATTTTTTCCCGTGAAAAAATTTAAACCTAAATTCAAATAAAAAATTTATATCGATATTTAAAACCAGCTGTAGCTCTTGTAACTATATATGAAAAGCTCTTTAAATTTTATCAATAAAAAATAAATATTAAATATTAATATAAGTTTTTTTGACAACTTTAAAACGGTTAAAGATTTATCTATTGAAATAAAAACTGTAATAGTTTTTAGAAAATCATTTTAACACAAAATAAACGTCTTTTTTCATAACCATAAGTTTTTTAATGAATTTTTTTGGAATGATTAATAAACCAAGAAGCACATAAAATTTGCCTGTTTTCTTAGGCCTAAAAATTTTTTTCGAATATTTTTTAGTCGCTTGACAGAATTTATTCAAACAATATTAATCAAAAAAATTGTGCAAAGATAGCCAACTTATCTTTTATTTTATTTTTTTTATCAACATACTTAAGCCTTGATCATTTTTAGAAAGTATAGCTAAAATTTATCCCTAAATAATTATATAAGAGAAAGCATAAATTAAAAACCACAATTTTTCTAATCTTAAAATATTTCATCCGGAAATTTTTTCATAAAACTGTTATATGGCTTTAATATGACCAGATAAATAATCAAATCCTCTTAAAACTTTAATTGATCTAAAATACTATCTTTGCTTTTTTTTCAGAAAAATTTCATTATTCACGTTAACTATTATTTTTTTTTTTTTCCAAAAAAAAAAAAAATTAACCCCTAAAATTTCTTGAAAATCTTAACACTTCTTGTAAAGTTGCATTAACTATGATATATCCCCGGATTTAGCTAAATCACAACCCTTGGAATAACTAGCAATTTTTTTATGGCTGCTTTAGAGCTATATATATATTTTTTTAAATTTTTTTTTTACTTTTCAATTTTTTATTCTTCTTATTAGTCTTTTTATAAATGCAAAATTGACACCAAATTTCAAATTAATTCCATAGAGAAAAAATTTTATTGCTTTAAAAGAACCTAAAAATCATCCAGGTTATATCTCAAAGATATTTTTGTTTTTTATTTCTTTTATAATACTCATACCTAAAATTTCATAAAATAGTAAAGATCATAGTATCTAAACCTTCTGAAAATTAGAATATGTTAAAATTGATAAATTTACTTCCGATATGTAGCTAAAAAAGAATTTTATTTGATTTTAATGATATAAATAAACCGCAAATTTTTGGTTTACATCGATGAGATGGGTGATTTAATTTTGATAACTTTAAAAGTTTCATAATCTTTACTAAGTTTTGTTTTTTTTATATCCCTGATAAGGATTTTTTTTAAAAACATGGGTATTTAATATAATATTTAATAACTGTGTTGAAATATTTGCAACTTTTTCATCATCAAATTTTATCAGCTAGGATTGAAAAATTATCTAAGAAATTTCAAATTAATTTTTATTTTTTAAAAAAATATTGCTTATATTCATTATTTTTATCTAAACAAAAAGTTATCTTTATTTATGATAATGCATTTTTTAATTTAATTAAAATTTATCCAATTTTCCTTATTTTTAAACAATAAACTATCACTATTTTTTTTAAAAAAAAAATTTCAAGAATAAACTCATTTCGAACTATTTGGGATAAATATCACTCATGTGCTTTTTTATATTTAAATGAACTAATTCCTAAAATTTTATATTCATTAACTAAAGAAAAAAAAATGAATCAAAATTTTAAAATTAATTTAAATAAAACATTTTTATATAATATAGAAACATTTAAATTTATATAAATATTTTATTTTAATAAATCTTATCTTATATTTGAACTGAAAATAAAACTTTTCGAAAAATTTAATTATGCTTTCAAAAATATTTTATTGTAAATTTTGCAATCAATAAATTCGAGTTAAAAATATTTTAAACTATATTTGCCAGAATTATGTAATTTTAACTTTTTTTCTATATATTACATTTAATTTTTAACATTAACGTATTATTTTTATATTAATATTCAGCTAAAAATAATAATAATATATATTTTATAGGTGAAACGGGAAATTAATTGATCTTATTATTAAAAATGTGAATATGGTTGTCTTTATTTGGGTGTGATATTTATTTTTAAATATTATTATCAATTATATGCGTTCTAAATTTTTAATATTAACCATTTAATATTTTAAATTGTTTTTTGTGAATATAGGAAGTTCTAAATTGTTTGGAAATTAACATTCAAATAAACGATTTTATTAAAATTTGATGAAAATATTAATACCAAAGTTTCATATAGTATAAAAGAAATCGTTTTCTCCATTTTTTTCATTTCAAAATAAAAAATCTGAAGGGGGGGGGGGGTTTAAGCTTTCTTTAAATTGTATTTTTAAATAATCGTAGATTCACAACTACTACAAAAACGTAAGTATATTCATCATAATTCTTAATTAAAACATTTTTTTAAAAATATTATTTTCATAAAAATATCCATTAAAATAATCAAAATTGTATAATTCGTATATCTTATTTTGTTTTATATGTTATAATCCTTAAAAAAGACATATTTTTATACCAGATTTACTATATAAAAAAAGTAAAATCAGTTTCAATAAAAATGATTTATAAAAATTCTGCTCTCGCTTAAAAAATATACAAGATAAGAATTTAATAAATTCAGAATATCAGAATGCCAATGTATATGCATCAAGATGTATTTTACGCACTTAATTTAAAATCAATTTTCATATTTTAAAAATGCATTCAAGGATTTTGAGACCAATTTCAAATCTATCGGTATCTAAAAAATTTAAGGTTTCTTTAAAGATTTTTTTTTCTATTAAATTATATCAATATGTTTTTAAAAATGAAACATAGCTTCAGATTTAAGATTTAAATTATTTATCTTCCAAATGAGGTGTTTTTGAAAAAAAATTCATAATTTTAAATTATAATAGATTTTTCTAAGTTAAAAATTAACACACATAAATAAAGACTTTATATTATTATCACATATAATTTATAATATTAAAAATTTAAACTCCAAAAAATTGAAAATAAAATATTGTCATAATTTGGTTAGAATTTAAGAATATTGTTAATTTATTGGTTTTTTTTCTTTTTTGAAAATAAATAATTTTCATATGGGGTTAAATGTTACGGGTTATGAATTGCGGGATTCAGGTCCAAAAAAATTCTGAAAAATTCTCTTTCATTATTTATTATTAAAGTAATTTAAATCAACAAATAAAATTGATAATTTGAAATTAATCGAATCCCCCCACCAAAAATGCAAAACCATATAACAATAGTATTTTTTAATAAATATAGGCGGCCAAAATTTAAAAAAATAAATATTTTTATATTAAATTTTATATTGTTAATTTTTTGAGAAATTAATTAATACACAATACTCAACTAATTTATCAAATTAATTTAGTCATAAAGCTGTACTCACCACCGTTAAAGATAAAAAACTATTGATTTAATTTTTAATAAAACCGAAGATCCTTTCATTTAAAGCTATATTTATTAAAAAAGAAAATTTCGACTAATAAATCAACATATTGAGTCTTGGTACTCGAATAAATATAGAATATTATTTTTTTAAAATAATCTTTTGATAAAAATATACATATATTTCTAATTTAAAAATTTTACTTTTTTTTAATGATTGGATGTTATTAAATTAATTAATACGTTTAAAGGTCACAAGATGCCATGATATAGATTAAATTGATTGGTGAAAAATATTTTGACCGAAAATAAAATTACATATATTAAATCAGAATTACTATAAATATCAAATTTTCTAAAAATATAAAAAAAAATATGTCGTTTTCTTATTTAGTTTTTCCTCTCCCAGCTATATTGAAAAAGAAAAAGAAAATTTTTAGATTATACGCTTTTCTCCTTTTAATTTTAAAAAAATAATTCTATAAAGGTGAATTTCGGATTTTATTTTTAAAGTAAATAAAGCACCAAAAATCTTCAGCATGATATTTTTAGCAGTTATTTTGTCGAAAAAAGTATTATTTCAGATAGTTAAATCATGTTTTAAATTTATAATCTTTCTGAAAATTAAAAAAAAATAATCTTGCAAAATATTCACATCTTATCAGTATCCTCAAGTTAGGATATAAAAAATCCTCCAAAAATATTATTAAATTCAAAAAAACCTGAAATGAGTCTTATGAAATTTTGTACCTATATAAAAAAATTTTTACGTTTTTTTTTCTTATTATATTTCCATTTTAATAATTAAATTAAACTTTATTTAAATTTAGTCATCTATTTTATTTTTTAGTCCATTTAATTTTATATTCATATTTAAGACTTTTTTAAGCATAAAAGCTCATAATTCTTTAGTTAAACTTACTTTATTCTTTTTTTTATTAATTAAGGATGGATTCCAGAAATTTAGGCTTTTTAAAAATATAAATTAATAGTTAATAAGTTCTATAGTATAAAAAAGGCGAATAAACTTTCTTTGGGAATTAAATTCGCGGATTTAAAACATTATATGCCTGAGAAATAAAACTAAATTTATATTTTACTTTTTACTTTTCTATCTCTATCGGGTTACATGTTGCACTGATTAATAAACTACATTTATATCTTTTATAAAGGCAGTATCAATAAAAAAAATCACCAACTAAGGTTTTTATGATTTTTTTGTTTTATAAAAAAATAATGTGTGTTTTATATTTCTTCATTCTATCATACTGCATTTAGATAAGTTCTTATCATAATTAGATGAAACAATTTCAAAAACCTAATTTTTTTCTTATTATAGTCTAGCAATCGAAATTTAGTTATCTTTAAAAGTTTCAAAGATTTTCAAAAAAATTTAATAGGTTATTGTGTAGTTGAAAATAAATATATATATATTTGTTTTAATCGTTTTTTAAATAGTTTAAAAAAATAATGAAAACATTTCAAGAAAATAATGAATTTTATAATAAGTCAAATTTTCCTATTTGAACTTATCTTTTTTGGAATATATTATAAATGTAACATTTTTCAAAAAAAAACATTACTCACAAATAAAATCCAAACCTAAATTTTAAAAATTAATTATATAATGTTAATTTTTAAAAAACTATTTCAAGTATCGTCAGTTTATGAAATTTAGTGCAAAAATATCAATATTATAATTCATGATTTGCTGAAAATACTAACTATAAAATGAAAGAATCCATGTATGCAAAGATTAAGAATAAATTAGCAAAAATATAAGAAACAATTTTTTATAATAAAAAAAAGCAGTTAAAAATTATAAAAATGAAAAAAATTAAATCTGGCATTGAATCATTGAAAATATATTTCATGTTAATATTTTTGGAGAGTTATACATTATAATAAATTTGATTAGGTTATTTAATGATTTTATTCATTCGATAAGGGGTTATGTAACATTAGTTTTATTTATTTTATTTATATTTATTAGCTGGAATATTTAGGATAAATAAACAATTACGAAATTCAATATTGATAAAAATAAATATGAAATATCAACTGGTGGATTTTTCGATAAATAAACAATAATCAGTTATTTCAAAATATTTGGAATCATCTATCGAATTAGTTAAATTTATAAGAAAATACAACTTTATTTAAACTTGATTATCGATATTTTAGAAATTTTTGAGTGATGAACTTCGGGTATAGATATATTATTTATTTGGTAAAAATATGAAGAAAGGGTCAACGAATAAAGAAAAACAAACAAATAAAAAAATTTACAGTTCAAGAAGTGGGGACTTAGGCTTTATAAAAAGATATTACCAAGTGAAAGTAAATAAAATAATTTTTTTAAAAAAAATAAGAAGAAATGAAATTTTCATTATTTATTGAGCTACAGGGGTTTTCATTACAATATATCCTTTTTTTCATTATAATAGAACCTTTTTTTCATTTCAACAGACCTTTTTTTTCATTCCAATAAACCTTTTTTTCTGGACCTGTGGGGTCATTCTTATAACCAATAATCCACTTTAACTTATAAGAATTGATATATGTCATTATTGGTTAAAATATTATTGTTCTTAGGATTAAATTTTTTTTCCTTTTTGATTGTTATAAAAAATTATTCAGTCCAATGATAACACTTTTTTTATTCTCATCAAAAAAATAGCCCCCAAATCTAAAAAAAGGGTCTATTGGAATGAAAAAAAAAGGTCTTGAAATGAAAAAAAGTTTCTATTATATTGAAAACCCTGTATTGCAGAAATTTGTTATGACTAACTTTCTTTTTTTCTGGTTTTATGTAAAAAGGACTAACGTGGGTCTTACTCTCAGCGTTTTTCAACTATTTTATTTCACAAAGCGGAGTTTATTTAGATGGTAAGTAACTAAAGTAATTTAAAAAAATAAGATGCCTTTTACTGGATGTATTCTTCAGCTCTTTAATATATTCGTCTTTTATTTCCATTTATTATTATCTATTATCAGTTTTATTGATGACTGATTTAATCTTCGGTATTTCTTTTATTGTTAATTATTATTTATAAGCGTGTGAATTGATCAGCCGATGGCTGTTAATGCATACATATATAACTCTAGTTAGTAATAAACGGTTATAACATTATCCCCCTATTAAATTGCATCAAATACTTGCATGCGCCTATCTTGGTCCAAAATTCAGTGAATTTGTCGTTTGACGCGTATATTGGAACCAAAATATTGTGATTAACAGGGTTATTAACACAATCACTGTTGGTGTTTCAAGTTTTTATGTTGAAAGTAATGTTTGTTTAATAATTTTAAAAGGTCCCAGATATTTGGGATCTAGTTTATTTTTCTTTTTATTAATCATAAAAAAATAACTCCCTTCTTTATATAGATCCTGAATATTGTTGATTTCGTTGTGCATTTTAATCATCATCCCTTTTGCTTTATTCTGATCCTC
>LSSL01005778.1:0-11889 GCA_001953115.1 Smittium mucronatum
AAAAAAAGTTGAATATTATTTAGAAATAGTGAATTTAAATATAAAATAAGTAAAAATAAATTCAAAATAAGTAAATTTAATTTAGTCTTAGTGTACCCAATTAGAAAAAAAGTCAAAATAAATTCTAATTAGAGCGACAATTACGAAAAAAGTGAATTATAATTTAAAAAAAGTGAATCCAACTTAATCAAATAAAAATTTATGAGAATTTATAATTCGATTTTATGTTTATTTCACGAGGAATAGATTTTAAAAAAATATCCTTGTCGAGAATGTGAATAGATATTCTTAAATTCTTGTGAATTTAAGAATAATAATGTATCTCCCAATAAATAATCACACTTGTAAAAAAATATACAAATAAGACATATCCAAAGAAGAAACTTATAGATGTTATTTTTATATAATTTATCACGCAAAATATTTTTGAAGCTGAAATATTTAAATTTATCTAGTTTTCAGAAAAAAAAGGGTGATTAAAGCAGAAAAAAGGGTGATCTTCCATTATAATAAAATTTCCTGTATTTTAAATTAACTTAATTTATTTAAACTATAATTTTTGTATTTCACTTATTTTTATAAATATAAATGAGGAGTATTTACGTAAAAAAAATTTATGTTCTAGGATGAAATTTTTTATCATATAATGGAATTAAACAATTCTATTGAAGGTTTAAAAGGATTAATCCAAAAGAATAAATTCAGTAAACACTAATTTTAGTGATTTAAGCAGCGAAAAATTTCTTTAAAATCTGGAATTAATTTCACAGTCTTATATTGGCCAATAAAATCGCCATCTATAAAAACATAGCCGATTTAATTAGAAAAAATACAACCCTAAAGTATAGGGAGCTCCAGAACAAATAAAAAATGAGCACTTGGGATTTGTAATCTAAAAATGGAATCAAATAAACTGCAAGCTCTTGAGGATTTATCCCAATTTATTTTTTTGGAGTACATAATTGAAATTGTGTACACAAAAAATATATAGAAATATAAATTTTAGAAATTTTGCTGTGAAAAGGAATTATCTTGAGCCAAAAAAGACAATTTTAGAATAAACAAGGAAAAGAGACGTAGTGCATAATAAATCACATGATTATTCTAGTTCAGGGAATATTTTTATTTTTATCTACAACAATAACGTTGATTTGATCATATCAAAACCAGGAGAAAATAAAAAAGAGGTGATAGGTTTATTTTTAAATTACCTTTTACAATAGTCCAAAATTTAAAAATTATTCGAAAACTTTCTTCCATCTGTATATTATATTTTAAAACTAAAATATAAAGTTCCACAGCCTATTTTTGTAGCTATTGGATACATAATCTGATAAAAGGAGTTATATCAAAGTGAATACCACAACAAAACTTTTTAATAATATTAGATAACTCAAAATGTCGTGTGCATATTATGGAGAATAATGATAAATATGATGGTGCATTATTTCTTTATCTTGACACATAATCCTCGATGCTAAACGAAATAGAGATAAAATGTAGTGTCGTCAACTCAGAAATAAAAAAAATTGTTTCAAAAAAATTAAAATTATTCATAAGGTTACCCTAAGCAGAAATGTAAACAGCTTGGATAGGAAATAAGGACTATAGAGTCAACCATCCATGAATCAACTGATTTGTAACACCAAAAATTATCAGAAAGTTTATAAAAATAGTTGTAAAAAATTTTTAAGAGGCAATTCAAATGAGAGATATAATAGTTAGCTCATAATTGGAATATGTTTATATTTAAATCACTATATAATTTTTTCAGTTCATTTAAGCTTAAAAAAATTCAAATTTACTAATTTGGATTTGCAAAACTTACTCAAATTTTTTGAGTATGCTACTTTCTAGTTTATAATTTAATTAAAACAAATAAAAAATGTTTGAGTCTAAAAAGAATTCTATAGGCCTATATATATTTATAAAAATAAGTGAAATACAAAAATTATAGTTTAAATAAATTAAGTTAATTTAAAATACAGGAAATTTTATTATAATGGAAGATCACCCTTTTTTCTGCTTTAATCGCCCTTTTTTTTCTGAAAACTAGATAAATTTAAATATTTCAGCTTCAAAAATATTTTGCGTGATAAATTATATAAAAATAACATCTATAAGTTTCTTCTTTGGATATGTCTTATTTGTATATTTTTTTACAAGTGTGATTATTTATTGGGAGATACATTATTATTCTTAAATTCACAAGAATTTAAGAATATCTATTCACATTCTCGACAAGGATATTTTTTTAAAATCTATTCCTCGTGAAATAAACATAAAATCGAATTATAAATTCTCATAAATTTTTATTTGATTAAGTTGGATTCACTTTTTTTAAATTATAATTCACTTTTTTCGTAATTGTCGCTCTAATTAGTATTTATTTTGACTTTTTTTCTAATTGGGTACACTAAGACTAAATTAAATTTACTTATTTTGAATTTATTTTTACTTATTTTATATTTAAATTCACTATTTCTAAATAATATTCAACTTTTTTTATATTTTGGTACTACCAGTTTTGACATTAAATTAGAATGTTTATATAAAAAAAGTTTTTAAGTGAATGTTCTTGACTTTTAATCTTCAGTACTTTTTAAATCCAAAAAAATTAAAATTCGGAATGTTTTAGAAAAGGTTCTATTTATGTGGTTGGATTAGTGCAAAATATTATAAAAATATTAAAAATTTAAGCCTTATAGCTCACTCTATTTATATAAGATATTATTTGCCATTTTGGATAAAAATTCAGAATTATAATAGCTGTATATTTTTTTTTGATTATTTGGAGAATCTTTAAGTATAATTTGAAATAAGAAACATATTTTTTGTTTTAAATAAATAAAACTGAAATAAAAATCATTTATTAGCTCTTTTTTTTGAATGTGGAAAAAAAGACTAGAATTTAAAATGTTAATAATTTAATATTTTCGGATAATCATACATTAAAAAGGATGGTTGATAAAAAACAGTCAGTATGTTTTTCAATGTTTCAAATTGCGCCAAAATCAGTCTAATAAATGAAATTTTGGTCGAGATTGTTTTAATGGATCAATACAGCCGAAATAATTCAAATTGTAGTTATATTTATTGGAATAGTTCCAAATTTTATAATTTTAAAAAGCAAACTAAACACTATCAAATCTATAAAAAGGAATAAATATCAATATTTAAAAAAAATTATGTTTTAATGAAAATAAGCCAATGAAACGTTTTTATAGATCGTTAAATTTTCATTCAGTAGAAAAATTATTACCAAATATTGAAGAAAATGATAAGATCCTAAAATTTCATAAAAAATATCGAATATTAAAGAAGGATTTTTTTTTTGTATAGTATAATTTTCAATATTCTACAAAGCCTAATTTTTAAACTCGAAACCACAGTATATAGATAATAAAAAATCTGAAGACTAAATAACAAGAAAAAATTAGAAATTAAGGATAAAGGATTATTTTTAACCCGATGAATATTTCTTGAAAACCTTTAGATAATCTTGATAAGTAAGAATATTAATAAAATCCCTATGTACAATTAAATTTTATTTAAAAATAATTTCTTAAATTTCGATAAATTTATCCCGAATAATATTTTTAAACGATAGAAATTATATTTATATATAGTAAAAAACCGCCATATGAACACTGAAATCCAAATTTTATCTGAATAAATATAGGAAGGATAACTATAAGTATCAATATGAAAATGAAAAAGCAGCAGAATTATGCAAAAAATCACCACTTTATAGATTTCTGAATTTCATTTAAAATTTTAAATATTTTTTAGGTAATTCATAGTAATATTAAGTTAAATCGGGCTTTAAAATATAATCAAAAAAAAAATTTATAACTTTTTTTGGCCTTCTGACCTTTTTCATGTATTGGAGAAGGTTTATATCCGCTATTTTTGTAAAAAATTATATTAAATGGGAAGATTATAGGCGTGTGAACTTCTGTATTTTAAATAATTGCTGAAATTAATACTATATGTCCTACCAGATGAAAATTATATAGCCTAAGTAAAAAAACTTGCAACATTTTAAAAAAAATTCCATTGTGCCAAACCTTCCCTAGTTCATAATATGAATTGATACGATTATTATTTTCTTTTATACAGATATATTTTTCTGTCTTCAATAAAACAAAAAATAATATCCCTGTTTTTAAAATCAAATAAAGATCCCACGGCCGTTTTTTAATTGTAATTATTTCTTTTTACGATCTTTTTGAAGTTTCAGGAATTTTTTAATTATTATAATTGTGCAAAATAATCATTGAAATTCTCAAAAAAAATTTAGGTATAATTTAATCCATTTATAATTCCTATCTTTCAATTACATATTAAACTTTTCCTAATAGTTGTTTTTTGGGGGAAAAATAGACTGAATCTCTCATAACAGCTGCCGATTTTCCAGAAATAAAATCAATCTATTTTCTTTATCATATTATTAGCTATCTAAATTGATTCATTTTTTGGGTAAAATAGCTTTTATATTTCGAAAATTTCAATATTTGGTGAGAGCTGGATTTTTTAAAATCCACATAACTTTATTTTTGAATAATAACTGGTTAATTTTAAGATTTTAACATATTTTTAGATATGTGGAGCCAAAAATTAACTCTATTAGTTTTATATTTAAATTATCAACCGCATCAGAAATTCGCTAAGGATAATATTCAATAATTTTTCCTGTATCTAAGGTCAGCCCACTTGTCTTGGGTTTAATTTCAAGAGTACTTTAGTATACACTACAATGTTTATCCTCATTATTCCAGATTATTACTGCTATCAATAATGAATAAAAATAGTGGTTAATACGAAATTCCAGAGATTATAATAGTTAGTTACAATCGATAAACTTAAATTTTGAATCCAGGTGGATATTCACATCTTATGAACATTTTTACCGAATCTATGAGATAATAGAAACCCTTAAATTAAGGTTAACTTATAATTAATATATAGCGTAGGGTTATCCAGAAATATAGTTCAATTTTAAAAACTCGCACATGTCATTTAAATCATCAAAAAAAATTTTTTTGTAAAACTTTCTTGTTTTTTTCTTTCATTTTTTATTAAATTATATAAATATTAATTTCAAATAAAATTCAATTTTTTCTTAAACTACTATAATTATTACCAAACTTATGCTCAATATTTTTTTCCCCAGAATTTCACGTTTTATATCTTTATTTTCCTAATGATAAATTCATTAGAATGTGGATTCTTCAAATGAGTTGGATTTTTTCCATCATAAATTTCTCATATTTCTAAAATGACAGGGGATTTAAAGTCAAAAAAATTTGCGCAATATAATACCAAAGGCTTGTAATTTTTCAAGTTCTTTGAATATTTTTTTTTCCAAATTTTAAACATTATCAGTGCTCTGAATAATCTGATTCAATCTATTTATTTGATACTAGGGGAATTTTAACTGAATATTTGTTTAAAATTTAAAATTAATTTTTTTTACTTTTATTATGTCATAAAAGGATATAAATTTAATAAAAATATTTTCCGAGCTAAAAGTTTTTTTTCTTTTCTTTGTAAAAACATTTTTACATTAAAATAAAAAATCAGGGAAAAGATTCAGGGGTCAATTAAAAATGAAGATTATAAAGGTGTATTAATCTTATTTTGTATTTTATTTTATTTTTTATTTAAAGAATCTTTTTTTTCCTCAAATTTTTATTTCGGAAATACATCGATTCGACTTATTTATTAAATATTGATCCAATTAAACAAAATTCGATCTAAATTCGCACAACTAGACTGATTTTCACACAATTCATAAATCTTACAGAAAATCTCTACAGACCTATTTATAAATAAATTTTAACCTAATAAAAAATAGGAAGTATGGATATCCATGGAAAAAAGGGTGAGTATCATATAATTTTTTTATCCGAATTGCATTTTAATTCGTTAAAAAAGATATATTATAAATAAACTTAATGATTTTTCTGAAAATTTGGCATATTAAAGTTATAAATATTTAAGTTATTCACACACACACACACACACACACACAAATATATATATATATATATATATATATATATGGTTCCAGAACTATTTGTATACTACCGATTCACATACTGGAAATTTCGTATAATTTTTGACCAATATATAGAAAGAATTAAGATTTAAATTTTTGATCCGTAATTTTAAGAAATACACACATTTCATTTTATAATAAAAACTTAATCATGTAGAATAATAAGAGGAGAAATTAGACGAAATTTTAGTATGAAAATAGTCATAGCACCATATATACATAGGTATAAGTATCGTAAATTATAAAAATCATATAATAAAAATATATGATTTACACAAATATTTGTCATTGTTATTTTTAAAACCGGTTTTTATGGTGAAAAAATTAATTAATTACTTGTTTAATATTTTTTAAATCTTGGGTTAAAGAATAATTAAAAAGGAAGTTTTAATATAGACTGCGATAAAAAATCACATAAAAATAGTTTTAATAATTGATTTTGTATAACTTATAGTAATATATCAAGAAAAATATTTAGAATTTTAAAATATTTAGTAATATTTTAATAAATTAAGATGAGAAATGAGTAGAAATGATACGATACTGTTATAGCAAAATATTTTTCCAAATATATTATGGTTAAATTAAAAAAAATTCCGTGTTTAAAATTTAAAAATATGCAATTAAAAAAATTATAACATATTTAGAATCAAGATAAAGTTATCTTATGTTAGTTTTTTAAAATCTTATTAGTTAAAAAAATTACTAGTTTTTCAGCTTTCAAATGAATTTGGGGATGAAAGAATGGGTAAGAAAAAAATATTATATAAAAATAATTTCAATTAAAACTGAGAAAAAATAAATAAATAATCGGAGTAAGTAAAAAGTTATAATCTCTTTCCTATATACGTAATTATAATAATTTTTTACTAAATATTAGTTTAAATAATATTGAATATAAGATTTTTTATTTTTTATTTTTACAAGTTTTTCCTAAAAAAAAAACTCAATTGAGAAAATTATGGGTCTAACGTAATAAGTATAATCGATAAACTATTTAAAATCTTTAAAAGCAGCAAAAAATTATAGAACCGAAATTTTCCAAAAAATAAAATGTAATACTATGATTTAAAGATTATTTTCCAGGAATTTTTATATCCTAAAAAGAAAAAAACAGGAGAAAAAAATTATGTAATATTATGAATGTTTTTTGACATAAATTAAATTAGGAAATAATTATAAAATTTAATTTTTTTTTACATCTGATGTTTTCGAAGCTCAAAATTTAGTGTTAGATTGAAAGAAATATTTCAAAATTGGAATAAAACTATAAATAATTCAATTATTCTACTTATTATTCATTTAATATAGACTAAATTAACTTACAAAATATTTTAATTTAAAAATAAATATATGAAAATAATCATAATTTTTTCTAATTAAATAATGTAAAACAATACATAAAAACTGAGATCATATCTTTGTGGGCTCAATAATTTGTATAAAAACAATTATTAAATAAATTTGAGTGTTTAACATAACGATTTTTTTTTCTATTAAATCTATAACTAATTTATTATAGTTTTGAGAGTTTCGAGTATAATTTCAGCACTAAAAAATTACAATAAAATAATAAACGTATTTTAATTTAGTTACCTTTTTATTTCAAAAATACTGATTTAATTAATACATGAAAAAAAAATTATGCACTACCTATAGTTAATCTGAATCTTTTTATAAAAAAATGTGAATTTTAATAATTTCTTAAAATTCATTGAAAAAGATAAATTTCTTTAAAAAAATATTAATTATATTCTCTTTTATGGGGTCATCCTCCGATCAAAATATCTCAATATATTTACTAAAATATTTTTTTGTGGGGGGGGGGGGGATGTTGGGCTTAAATCCCATCAGACTTTTTTCAAAATAGTAAAAAGTTCATCAAAAAATAAGGATTGTTAGGTAAATTTATCATTCTTTTATACTCCAAGATTTATCTGTGTAAATATATAGTGTTTAGGTTATGTCCTATAAAGATAAAATAACAATTGAAGTGTTATTTTAGAAATAATGCGTGATCCAAATCTATTAAAATTTGAACATTGCAAAATTCATGGTTGATTTTTTTAAACTTCGAACTAATAAAATTTTAAATATTGCGATCTAAAGATGTTTTTGATGTTTTCTTATTATATAAAATCATTTATTAATGCCAAAAATGAAAAATAAATAAGTTTGTATAAAAAAATATGAAACTCATACAAATGATAAAAACATCCTCGATATTCTCCAGAGTAGTTTAAAAAAATTGAAAAATTACAGTTTAAATACAGTAAAGATTTATTTTAATATTTAATATCTAATTTTTAAAATCTTTATTATAGATAAAAAAGATTTCTCTACTTATAAAAACACGTTTAATTTTAATATGATTTTTGGATTTCAGATATTATAAATAATTTAGGCAAAGATATATATAAATAATTAAATTTCAATTTTTTATAATGACATTTATAAAATATTTTTATTATAAGGATATGATGATATTAGGTTTTAATTAACAAAATTAACCAGTAAAAAAATATTTTTTTATTAATAATATGAAAGAGGATGTGATTAGCTCCAATTTTCAATATATTTTTTAATATTTAAATGTAATGATAAAACATAAATTCAAAATTTATGCATATGAAAAATAATAATGATAAAGCTTCGTATAAATAATAAATCTAAAAAAATGATACAAAAGTTATAAATATTTATATAGATTTTCGTTTTTTTCGAAAATAAAATAGTGTTTAACTCAAATTTAAATTATAAAAAATTAATATTTATAAAAAAAATTCGAGATTGTATTTAGATTTTTTTATCTATTCAAATTATATAGAGACCATAAAAAATGAATTTATAAAATTTTATCCAATCTATAATGGTATAGAAAGGTCAAAAAATATAATCAAATAAAATAAAGATGAGTCAAATTGTTTTTTAAAAAACCAAAAGAAAGTTTATGTGTCAAATTAAGTAAAAAAAATCAATTTAAATACACATCGGTAGATTTAAAATTAAAATAAGGAAGTAAATGATAAATAAATTCTAAAATATAAAGAGAAAAATTATTATTGGTAATTAAGTATTAATTATGATTAAATTTGCCATTTTTGCAATTATTTTATACCAAAATAGTTAGGCACATATTGATCCCTATAATCCCAATAGACTTCATTTAAAAAATATGAATTTATTAAATTTAATAAAAAGCATAGGTATTAAAGGATAATTGAAATCTTCTCTAAAGATTAAAAAAAACCGCTAAAATCGTTGAATATTTACGTTTTTTGACATTTTTTTCAAAAATAAAGATATCTAAGTGATTATACTCATCTTATTTTAATTACAGAAGCAATTTTAGAGCTTTTTTACTATTAAATTTGGATAAATTTTAATTGATCATATTGTAATTTTTCCTATAAAGTTAAAAAATTCTGAATTTTAATCCTATTGAAAATTTACCGATGTTTAGCTAAATTTTTTTTTTTAGTTTTACACATAAGTTAATTTTTGAACCTTAAAAAAATGATTTTAATCAATTGTATATATGATTTTATTTGGTTTAAAAATTATTTCTATAAAAAGAACACAATTAAACAGTAAAATCATATTCATAATTTTTAAATTACATATTTATTATGAGAGGAAATATCCAAAAGAGTTATTTTAGTATTTTTTATTTAATAATACCAATCTTTGAAAAATAAATAATAAAGTTCAGAGTGATTAGAGGGTTAAAATATTAGTAATTTATAAAAAATATAATCGATAAGTTTTTAAATAACGTGCAATTATTCTATTTCAGAGAGGATGAGAGAATATCAATTTTATATTATTGGTAAATTTTCCTCTTAATAAGAGAGATATGATTATTTCGGGACTCTTTTTAAATTTTTTTATATAAGTAAATACTAAATACAAATTTTAAATTTATATAATAATTTTTAATAATTAAAAAATAATATAATCAACCATATATCTTATTTGAGTCAGAATAGTGTGGGGGGAGGGGTTAATATCTCAAATCAGAATAAAATGTATATATAACTTCTAAAATTAATTTTAATCTATTATATAAACCATGAATATAAAAAAATAAGTAGAGGAAATTATCTAAGCCATGTAAAATAGAATGAAAGTATTAAAAATTGATATGAAGCTACATAAAAAGGAGAATTATAAAATAAAAATGTAAATTTTTTAAAAGTGTATTTTCTTCGATCTTTCTATTACCATTATATTTATACAACATAAAATTTTCTGTTTCAATCTATTAAAATTGCTTCTTCAATTTTTATTTTAATTCATAGTTAGCCTTAAATTATATATATTTTAAAAAATAAATTTTATATTTGACGATATTCGTAAATTTTTGAGCATAAATTAGTATTAATATGCTAAAAAAAATCGTGATAACCATTTATAAATAAATATTATTAAAAAAAATATATATATATTTTTTTCTAGTATCAATATTTTTTCATCGATTTTGACAGTCGTATAAATCTCGCAGATATTTTCAACAAAATAAATAGAACTTAAAATTTGACTCATAATTAATTTTTTAGGGTAAAGTCATTTAGAAATGCCCAAAATTAATATATTTATTTTCAGGATTAATAGATTTGGAATGTTGCTTAGGCTTAAGAAATAAAAAAATTATAAAGAAAATTAGTAAAAATAAGGTTATTAATAGAAAAAAAAATTCATGGATACTAACCTACTTCTTTAATAGGTATTTTTTAGACTATTATTATTTTTTGAAATTTTTATAAGCTACCGAAATTTAATATTTATTTTTTTGATATTTAATTTTTCAAAAACCAATGGTATTTTCTAAAAAAAATTTACTAAGATTCATATTCATGTATGGTTTCTTATAGTAATTTTTTAGTCAGAATAAAATTATATAATAAAATAAAAGAGTTATTTAATCATATTTTAAATTAAACGATTTTTTACAATTTTGGGGATCAAGATTTAAACCAGGATAATTTAAGGGTGGTAAATTTCGAAAAAAATAAAAAAGAATATCATTTTTTTAAAATTTAATTCTAATTTTGGTATAATATCAAAATCTAATGAGGAAGTGGTTCAGCTAAAAATTAGTTTATTTGCAGGAAATCATATATATAAACCCCCCCCCCCCATAAATATCGACTATTTACCCAACTAAAATTTATAAAACAAATGTAAAAAATTATTATATAAATACTGATTTTAAATTTAAAAGGTCAAAATAAAATACAATAAATAATGAAGAATTTCTTGCAAAAAATAATTTTATAAATATAGATATTTTACCATAAGAGAAGTAAAGCAAACACTTCAATTTAAAATTAAAGTTTTATGGTGTATGGAAAACGCTCAAATGAGAAAGATGCAATATCTAGTTTTGATGGCTAGACACTTTGTATAAAAAAATAAAAATAAAAAAAAGCAAATTCGAGTTTTTATAATTTTAGAAAATCTTTTCACGGAAAAAGAGGGAAAAAAACTAGAAGCTTCACCCCAAAATAATGAATTTTTTTTACTAGAAATTTAATTATTAGCTAATAAAAAGCAAAAAATAATAATATAAAATTATCAAATAAAGATAAAAAACGTGATCATACTTTCATATTCATAATTTCATTATTATTTATAAAGATTATATAATTTATTTTAAAAATTAACCCTATCCTTCCATTGTATTCCCTCACACCCAAAATAAATCTAAAAATAATTAATTCACTATTTGATAAGTTTAAAATCAATCCTTATGAATAAAATACCAACTAAAACTGCATTTTAAATTTTTTTTACAAATAAAAAAATCGGTTTTTTGTATTTTT
>LSSL01005780.1:0-17958 GCA_001953115.1 Smittium mucronatum
TGGGGGGGGGGGGGTGTCTAAAAAATCTTTTTGTCAGCTCCGCGATGACGACGCCAGCCAAATAATTGAACTGGGAACAGCGAAATTTTTGGATGGCATTCGTGCTGCCCATCTGTTAATATTGGAGGATATAATGAATCACCAGATCCATTGAACCAATTCCCAGTGGGTACAGAGCTGCTAGAGCGGAGGAGTGGAGTTGGATAGGGATTTTTTTTAAATTTTTCAACTTTTTTTAAAACTTTTTAATATTGTGTGTTTTCATTTTTATTGATTTCTAAAATGAATTATGAGTTAAAAATATATATGCATACAGATATATATGTCTTAACTAATGATATTTACTAAATTTTATGGAATTATTCTGAAATTTCTTTGAAAGAATTAAGCACAGGAAAAATAAACATGTTTATAAATATCTTGGGGGAATAAGGTTTAAATATCGTTAATATTTTACTAATAAATCATAATAAATGCATAGAAAAGTCACAGAAATTTTCAAAAAAAAATATCCCTTGGGTATATGATTCCTTGTTTTATAATTTTATTGTTAAAATCAAAACAAATATTCAAAAAATAGAATTTTATAGAATTTTTTTTAAAAAAATGGATATAAAAAAAGCTTATAAAACAAGTTAAAAGTCAGATTAAAATGAAACCAGTTATTTTAAACCTAAATTAAAACCAAATAAAATATTAGAACATTAAACGCATACACACAATTATATATACAAAAACACACTAATAAACATAAATATACACATATTTATGCCCACTTATGTATATTTTGTATGTGTATTTGACACATACGCGCATTTTAACCTATGTATATTTTACCTTAAATGATTATTTTTACTCATGCTTAAACTTTTCTTAAATATGATATTGGTTAATAGTATTTTTTTTTTAAATTTTAATTTTAATCAAATTGATTTTCGATACAAGAGAAAAAATAGTGAATATTATCCAGTAAAAATAGCTTTTTACACTACAATTTTTAATTCAAATTGAGCAGATTTTTGGAAGAATTTAGGAAATAAAAAAAAATTAAATGGTTCCAAACATCTCAGTTTCTCATTTTTCAGAAATTCAAAGCATAAATATAGTTCAAAAATCCAAAAATAGTACAAATAAAAGCGAGCTCAAAAATATTATTTGAACTCACAGAAATTTCCAGAAGGTAAACAAATTTTCTATCTCCGATTCATTTTAACTCATCCCAGTCCAAAATAAGATGGTAAAAATAGAAATCTATATTTTTACTTTTGAAAATATTTATAAAAAAAACGAATTAGACAAGAAAAAATAAAAAAACACAAGAATTTTAATTAGGAAACGGATTTAAATTGATTTTACGAGAAACCAATTAGGCGAAGAAATATTTCTCAAAGGCAAAATTATTGGATCGTAAACTATATATAAGGTTATAAATCGACTTTGATAAAAAATAAAGGCAGCTAAAAATTTTCATTTCAATTTCAATTTCAATTTCAATTTCTTTTTTCGTTATTTTGTAAACCAGGATGCTGAATAAAATCTATCCTCTCTAAAATCTAGTGACCAGGCTTTGTAAGAAAGTTTTATTAGGATAAAAATATCTTGTTAAAAAATAGTGTTTCTTTATACTTATTATTTAGATTTTTTTAACTATAGTTAGTTGTAAAATATTCAAAGTGTTTAAGGAAACTATTATGCGTCAACTATCGATATTCTAGTTGAAGCATTTCCCGTTTTGAAGTTTTTTCAGATATAGCCATGATCTGGATGACAGAAATAGGATTATTTTTTCCCATTTTTTCTGCACTTCCATCCATTTTCCTTGAAACCGCCTTTGCAGAAGCGTTTTATTTCAATCGAGGTTTTCCACCATGAAAATTTCCTATGGGCACTGCTCAAAGATTTTTCGATATCTGAGAAAAAAAAATCTTTAGTATCAATAGCATTCAAGTGTTTCTTATTAATTTTCATATCAATCAAACCGAAATTAGTCCCTATTTCAAACAAATCATCATCATTTTTAATTATTCTGCCTGTTAAATACTTATCCCCAATTTTTTATCCTCTTTTTGAATCTTGACATAAATTATGTCACCTATGATTTAATTCTTAATTTTATTGATTTTTTCGCTGATAATTTTATTTTTCGAATCTTTTCTACTGATTTTCTCTCTAAGATAAATCCTATATCTTCTGATAAATTACCTATTGATATGACTTTTTCTATATAAATCAATTATTCTTTATCGATTATATCTACTATTTGTTTTTCCTACATCAAAAAATCCTCTGTTATAATAGAGATAGAAATAATAAAAGCTGAAAATTAGAGTATTAAATTTACTCCTAATTTTTTTTCGAGAGAACTAGTTGAAATTTTCCTCGAAATTACGCCTTTCAACGGATCTAAAAATTTTACACACGAAATACATGATCATTTGGCAATGAGCTCAACGATAATACAATATTCATGTAAATAAACTGCTATATATGGAATAATCTTTATGCCTCTTTTTTCAGAAAAATTTATTACATAAAAACTTTATGTGAGTATCCTAATTTTTCGAATAAATTATCAAGTCTTTTATCAAATTTAATTTATCATTTTTAAAATTTTTTTAAAAAAAATCCCATTATTTAATTCTTATATTTTTTGATATATCATAAAGTTATTATACATTGTACAATGAGATTGTTCTACCATTCCTCTAGTTTTTGAATTTAGAGGAGCGATAAAAACAGGATCAGCTACAGTTAAATAATTAAAAAAAATTATGAATAGCTCATTGGATAATTCCCTCCGTTTATCTAATCGGGTAATTTTAGGTGATGTGGAAAAGTTAAAAATAAAAAAATTGAACTTTTCAAGAACTCCTTTTAAGTTTTTTTTAAAAGTGGTGACATCAAATTAAATGGCTGATGTGTTCAAAAGTGTGGAATATCAATTTATATCGATCAATTGGGGTACTATAAATTTCTAAAATATCTAACTCAATTCTTAAAAAAAAAACTTCTTCAATACTATGGTTATCACATATTTGTTTATCTTCATTTATATATTGTTTGGAACTTTGGCTTGTTTGAACAAAGAGTCTTATAATCTCCTGAAAATTATCATGTATTGATATTGAAACGCTTTTTCAAGTTTTATATACTCCGGGATGAACAAGACCATGTTAAACCCCTTTGATAATCTCAAGTCAATTTTCTTGTTAAACCACTTAGAGCCTAGTTTTTGTAATAGCGATATAAAGAATTAATATCTTTCAAGAAATAGTTTCGTTTTATTTATTTAATTTTATCTTTTTTTATTCAGTTTTCTTCGTTTAATAAATCTTTTGAAAATTAATCGATATTAGATTTATTTAATTATTTAATCTTATTGCTTATTTCAAATTTCAAATTTTATTTTGACATGTGAGAATCATCCGTAATATAGTATAAAATATTACTATATATTATATAGAGGCTAAAAAGTCAAAATGGTTTCAATTATATCATAAAAAAGATATTATATTTATTAAATATTTAAACTTTAAAATAAATAATAAGTATAAAGAAACACCATTTTTTAACAAGATATTTTTATCCTAATAAAACTTTCTTACAAAGCCTGGTCACTAGATTTTAGAGAGGATAGATTTTATTCAGCATCCTGGTTTACAAAATAACGAAAAAAGAAATTGAAATTGAAATTGAAATGAAAATTTTTAGCTGCCTTTATTTTTTATCAAAGTCGATTTATAACCTTATATATAGTTTACGATCCAATAATTTTGCCTTTGAGAAATATTTTTTCGCCTAATTGGTTTCTCGTAAAATCAATTTAAATCCGTTTCCTAATTAAAATTCTTGTGTTTTTTTATTTTTTCTTGTCTAATTCGTTTTTTTTATAAATATTTTCAAAAGTAAAAATATAGATTTCTATTTTTACCATCTTATTTTGGACTGGGATGAGTTAAAATGAATCGGAGATAGAAAATTTGTTTACCTTCTGGAAATTTCTGTGAGTTCAAATAATATTTTTGAGCTCGCTTTTATTTGTACTATTTTTGGATTTTTGAACTATATTTATGCTTTGAATTTCTGAAAAATGAGAAACTGAGATGTTTGGAACCATTTACTTTTTTTTTATTTCCTAAATTCTGCCAAAAATCTCCTCAATTTGAATTAAAAATTGTAGTGTAAAAAGCTATTTTTACTGGATAATATTCACTATTTTTTCTCTTGTATCGAAAATCAATTTGATTAAAATTAAAATTTAAAAAAAAATACTATTAACCAATATCATATTTAAGAAAAGTTTAAGTGCGAGTAAAAATAATCATTTAAGGTAAAATATACATAGGTTAAAATGCACGTATGTGTCAAATACACATACATAAACATATAAAAGCACCAATATGATAAGCATAGGGCTTTTTTGTCAAAAAAAATCAATATTGAAAATTATACGAATTAGCCTAAATAATTTTTCTATTTGATTTCAATTTTTCAATTTTACGACTCGACATAATTTGAAACTATGAGATTAAAGCTTTGGAAATAAATCAGTTTTAGTAGTGAAAAAAATTCAAATAAATCTTTTTTTCTATTTATCGTGATAGCCTCATTTCAGAACCCATCTCATCTTTTTTAAAAATATTTCGATATTATTATTTTAATCAAAATCTATTGGAAAATTTAATAAGATTCATTTAATTTTCCAATTTATTGTAATTAGTATAATAAAAATACTTATTTTAGTTTGTATAGATAAGTAATATTGGAGAAATATCACTTGGATTAAACTCTTTTTTGTGTAGTTTTTTTAAATTTTGTGTATTTTTGCTTAGTTTTATGTGTATATACTTTTAATATAAGTAATTATAGCCATTATGCATGTTTTCTAGTGAAAATGTGGTTTTCTTAAACCAATAAGCCATTTTCTGGTACATTTTTATTTAATCCGCGTTTCTGTTTTATTTTAAATTATTAAATGATGTATAATTATATAGTTTTTTTTTAATTGCCCATTTTTTTTGGTCAAAATACCATTTTATTTCATTTCATTTAATTTAGATATCTCAGTACTTAATACGAACAAAATTTTTTTTTTAGACTTTATACATGAAAATCACATTACAGAATCTTCTTATCTCAAGAATAATCCCTCATGTAAAATAGGTATCGGTTTGATTAAGAATTTTTAATGTTCTTTTTTAATTGATTGTTTAGTTAATTGGATAAACGTGTCTCGTGTATTAATATTTTAAAGGCATTAAACAGCAGAAGTACTTATTTATATTTATTTTTAGTTAAAAATAAAGGCTTTTGTATTCTCTTAAAACTAATTGATTTGTGTGAATATTTTTGAATAATTAATCTAATATTTTTTCTAGACTATTGGTTTAAATTTTCTGTGTTAAATGAATAAATGAATAAAAAATCTGAATAAAAACAAAATAAATGTATTTTTTCCAAAAAATAATCAGTTTCAAAGACTATTAAGCATATAGAAAAACACTAGCCAAAAAAACTCCATAAAATATTACGGTAAAATTTATTTTAGTCTATATTTTCTTTAAAAAAATTTGAAATTTCTATAAAACAAGATTTTTTGCTGAATTAAGTGAAATTTTGAGACAATCAACGGGATAAAATATTAATTCGCTATAATATTAATATATAAAGCCATAAACCTGCATTTAAAACCGGAATACATTTCTAGCTCAAAAATTCATTAATTTATTCAAATTTTTATATTTATTACCTTCTTAAAAAGTTTTGAACAAACATAGTAAATTTTTTTCTGAAAAAAAAAAGTTTGGAGAAACTTTGATGAAAGATTGAAGAATAAATAAAAAATAAAAAATTTAAAAAATAAGAGACAGAGTTGTTTTTTTAGTCAAAGTAGGATAAATTGTTTAAGTAATAATGAAAATTGAATAGAATAAAATATTTTGAACCTTTTTTTCATAGTATATATAAAAATTCGAATTGCGAATATTTTCGATCTTAATTTAATTTTTTTGATTTATTATTCAATATTAGGATAGGAAATACTATACAAATAAACTAAATCAGTCAGAGCCTATAATGAACGCGCACAAAATATTTATTAAAATAAATTTTTTTTTAATATTTTTATTAATAAAAACTATTAAATTATATGAATAGGCCGATATTTGAGGAAATTTAATATTTTTTAATATTTAGTAGCAAAAATGATGTATTTTAGGACTGAAATTTTAATTTCGATGCTAAATATAACTTTTTAATTCGATGTATTAATGTTTCAGTTAATTAAATCTTCTAAAACTTAAAAAAATATCCACTATAATAGACCTTAATCGGCTAAAGAGCCATTATATCATTAATAAATTTTAAAATAAATATGTATTTAAAATTTAGACCTGTCAACCAAAAATTATAAAAAGCAATCAAAACTTTCATATTCATATCATAAGATCTTAATTTCATTGAATTTTTCATTTCCAAAAAATATTTTACATATGAATTTATATTAATTATATGATTGAACTCTTATAATTATTTTTGGAAAATTCATATATTATTGCACCTACCTACGATTTATTGTAATAAATTTTACTTTATTTTGTAAATCAAATTGGATTTTTTTTAATTTTTAACGAGAATACAACATCATTCAAATTTTAGGGGATAAGGAATGTTTTAATATCCATTGCGCTCTCAGTAAAATAAGTGATTTTTATTGAAATATCATTACTTATAAAAAAATAGGTACTTTTTTTTTAAAAAATATTTCACTAATATGAACTAATAAAAAAACTACTTATTTTTTGAATAAAAATATGCGAATTTTAAGAAATAACTATTTGAAAAAATATAATTTTCTAGTCGCGTTATATATTTAGATTTGATTTTTATAAACAAAATATAATAATTGAAATATACGTATATTTGGCAGATTATTAGATAAATGAGATCTTTTTTTTAAGATATTATAGGATAACTTTTGAGGTTAAATAATTGACCAAATTTACTGAAAAAAACTTTAATCAGTGAATAAATATTCCCTATTTGAAAATTTTTGGTTTTTTCCATGTTTAAATTACCCAGTTGCAATTAATATAAGATTATTTTTTAATAAAATGAATAATGTGTTATCTTTGATATTGAATAGAAGGGAAAATACCAGAGAAATCAAAATCAAAGTTATATTTATTCTACATGGAAATAGAATGTTAATGGAATATTAAACTAATATTCTAAAAAAAAATGATTTCCATACATAAAATAGGGCGCATTTTTAAGAAGTGTACATTAATATAATCGAGTAAGACATATGGATTTAAGGATTAAAATAGTACAATGAATCAAATTTTATTAAGTTTAAACTAAAAAAAATTAAAAATTTAACTCACTGAATACATAATTTTTCGCTCTTATTTGAGTAAATGAATCAATAAAATAAAATTAATCATAATTTTATGAAGGAAAAGTTTGTTATAAATTATCAAAAAAATCAAAAACGAATATTTCTATTAATTATATTCAAAAAAATAATATCGTATCAAAATAATAAAAAATTCAACACGCTATCCTTCAATCTAAATTCTGAAAACAAATCAAACCCAATTCTTATAAATGATAAATGCTCCAGCTAATAGATACTAATCTCAAAATATTAAATTAAAACCATAAAACTTCCACGTGATGGTCCGAAAAACTCCGAATTCCAATCTTCAAACTATTAAATTACAGCATGCGAAATTCCAAATTTCAAATAAAAAAAATCAAAATATCCAAAACGCAATTATTAAAAAAATATTTTTCAATCTTCAAAATTATATATTTTATTCTCCAAAATAATGTTTATAGTACATAAAAACTCAAACCGCAAATAGAAATTTTTTTAAATCTAATCTACCAAGCAACCTCAAAACTTTAAAAACCTAAAAAATGCTTCTTTCTTAAAAATAATATCATATTAAATCTCATTAATTTTATTTTTATGTAATAAGTAATTTATGAAATAAATCAATATTTCAAATGATTTTCATTTTACTGAATCTAATGTATATTTTTCAGGAAAATGGCAATATTATAAAAATTGTATATATACCATCAAATTACTAAGATCGCTAAATTATTTGGAACATTTGTATAAAATTCAGAAATTTCTTATGAAAATTTAGTAGATAAATTGGTTAATAACTATAAAATTTAAGTTATTTATATCTTTTAGCTATGAATAGCTTCATTTCAAACCTAAATGTGTAAAATAAAAATAAACTATTTTTATGTTTATAAAATATATCTTAAAATTTGTGATAGAAATATAGCAGTAAATAGCTGCTTCTAGCTCAATAAATCCCTTAAAAAAGTTCTTGATTTGGCCAAAAATATATCATTTTTGAAAATTTAAAATCTTGAAAAAAATATAAATTGTTTATTTAGAAAAATATCAGAATAAAAAACAAATATTTTTTTAGATATAGAGGAAAAATGATGAAAATTTCAGCCACAAAAACATGAGGGAGAAGTCATACAGCCCTAAAGCCATAATTTATGTATTCTTATATTTTTATTTTTACATAAATTTTCACAATACTTCTTTCCAATAAAAAAAAAGGATGGAATCTCCTTTTTTTTTTACTTCCGAATTAAACTAATTAAAAAAATATAAAATCCTAATTTTCAGAAAAATAAAATGTATCAATTTTTAATTTTTTAAAACGCTGCTAAATTCACACACAGATCCATTTTTGTACAAAGTGTATTAAAACTATCCTTTAAAAATATTTTAAGTTTACTAAAATATGAAAAATAGTAATTGGAATAAGAAAAATTAAATTTTCTTTTTACTTTATTTAAAGATTTTATATTTCTGGGCTACAAATTTTACATCAAAATCTCGATATAGACCCCCAATTAATTCTGGATGCATATTTTGAGTCGATTGTAAGTTTTTTTCTATAAAAATTTTGAATTAAAAAATATTAGATGAAGCATGCTCCATTGGAAATTTTTTGACTCTTTTTTTGAACTTAGAATCAATTTTAAATTCCAAAATTAAATATTCCTGTTGTTTGGATCTGCTCATTGGTGATACCATCTTTATATTTTAAACAATTAAAAAAGACATATAAGATTTAATTTCTTTTATTTTCATCATTTTCATTACCAATATTCGTAATTTTTTACTGTATTCGTGTAAGTTTACAAAAAATATATTTCTGTTATTTCTCAGATAATTTTCATCAATTACCTAAAGTTTTTGATTATTATTTCAGTCGCTTTTTTTACATTTTGAATAAGATATGTCAAGTCATATTTAAAGAAAAATAAAAATAACAGCTTTTTAAAAAGTTTAAAAATATTTTTTGTGTAAAAAAAATGTATTATTATTACCGAAATCTCCGTCTAAAATTCTCTTCCAGTGGTATTAATTATAATAATTTAAGGTAAGTTTTTTCCTGATTCATTAATTATTTGGATGTAAATATAGTACAAATACTCGAAAAAATAGAATTGGGTACCATAATCGGCTCAAAAATTAATTATACCAAATTTATCATAAAAAGAATTTTATAAATTTATCTTTTAGACTATCAGAAGCGTGTTTAGAGTCGCTTAATATAATTATTTACAGATATTTTCCTTATAGGTACTGGATTGAGCCATCATATCCAATTTATAATATCTCTAGACCAAAATTTGATATTTTTGACATCCTTTAGAATGATTTTCAGCTTTTTATCTAACACTATAAATTCTAAAAAATTAAAAATTAAAATACATCACTATGGCACATTGGGATTATTTCATCTTATTTGAGCTTTTTCCATACTAATTTTTCTGGAAAACCTTTATCAAAATGTGCTTTTTTTAGTTCGTAATATTTGATTTTCATCCTCTGAAATATTACGTTTTCTTGATCTTGGATAATTTTTAATAAAAAATTACTTTTGAAAAAAATAGGACATGCATTAATATTCCTTTCGCGATTTTGGAGTTTTCTGAGAATATAAAATAGAATTTTTTCAAATTTAAATGAATATTTCTATTTTCAGAAATAATATTAGCATTTTTTTTTCAATTCCTTATGATATTTTGATATTTTAATAGAATTTTTTTTCTCTCTTTTTAATTTTTCAAACTTTGGGACCAATCTCGAATTTTTTTTACAAATTTATTTATACTGAATCTGAAAGTTCTATTTTGTTTTTATTTTGGAGAAATACCAGAATATTAGTTTATTTTTATTGTTTTTATCCAATTCAAAAAAATTATTCGCTTTAGAATATTGTTTTTTAGAATAATTAATTTCTAAAATTCTTAATTATCCACTTATTTAAATATTTATCACCAAATAAAGTACTTTAGATATATTTTTGATAAATTAGGATGGTTTTGAAAGAATTTATTAAATTTATTTTAGAATTTTTATTTAATGGGTGTCATTTTTTGCTTTTCTTAATTTTATTTTGACTAATAACGACCTTTAAATTCTTTTTGCATAACTCTTTATTATTTAAATTTGAAACTGAGTGGGATTAATATTGTGTTTTTATAAATTGGGGGGTTTTACAGTAAAAATATTAGAAAATCACCTTCATAAAAAATAAGTCCATCAGAATTAGCATCAAAATATTCTTAATGTATTTTCTTTCAAGATTATTTGTAAAATTTGCGATTAGATTTTTTTTTTGTATAATCGAATCTGCAATCAGATGAGCGATTTTTATCTAATACTTAAATTATTATTTCAGAGATTATAAAAATATAATAATAAAATAAGAGAAAAAAATCAGAAAAAGAAACCACGTATAAAAAATAATTAGTTTGGGAATAAAAGAGAGTTTTCTTTGAAATTTTTCCCAAGAAAATTTATATTTTAGATTATAATCATTATTAATTTTCTGTAATAAAGCAAACCCTTTTAATTAAGAAATAAGTCTTATAATTGGCAGATTATAATAGACGATACTATTTATATTATTTTTCTAGATAAATTAATAAGAATCTATAGCTGTAAATAAGTAATAATTATGTATTATAACATATCTATATATATTCGTGTGCGTGTTTAGAATTTTAATGTACTTCACACCAAGAGGAAATCTTCTAAAATTAATTTTACATTTTGAAATATTTTTTTCCGGTCTAAAATTAAAAATTTCATATTTTTCACATTAGAAAATCCATATGCTATTAAAATTTTCTTGGTAATTTTAATTAATACACCAATTAATACATACTTAATTTTTCTAAAAATAATTTGAGCTAAAGAATGCTATATTATCCTTTTATAACTGAAATTAAAGCTAATAATTTCGAATTAAACTTTGCTTAGTAAAAAATCTCATGTTTCTAAGAATCTTCCACTTGTTAAAATAACATTATTTTTTCAATTAAAAAGAAATAATATTACTAAACTCGTCTTAGTTAAAATTTAGAATAATATCGGATTTTTTTTCTTTCTAGAATAAAACTAAACTTCTCTAATTTTTTTTTAAATGTATAATATTCTTTTAAATTTTAAAAAGAATCATATATACATTGAAAAAAGCAGCTTTTGTGAAAAAAATTTTTTTTAGACATATATTCAAGATTTTTAACGCTATTTTGTGCTAAAATTCAATTTTAAGATCATTTTAGCATATTTTCTTCCTTTTATTAGCTTTGAAACTATAAATTAATATTGAAAGTAAATTATAGCAAATTCAAAAAGAATAAATGTTACCTTTAACAGAATTCTAACTAATTTTTAAAACTAAAATAATGATATTCTTATAAAAATGCCGAATCCAATAACGAAAAATAAATATTTTAAATAAAATTGGAATTTTTAATTAAAATATCAGGAAAAAATTACTTATCATTTTTTCCTGCAAATATGTCTCTTTCTGAAAGTTTTTTTTTAACATCTATTTTTATTATATATCATCCCATGTTTAACCTTCTGTATAAATTATTTAATCATAATTAACCAGAAAATAGAAAATTAATATTTGAATAAATAATAGTCCAATAGAAAAACTAATTTTTTTTTTACCACGCTTAAAAAAAATCCAATTATTAAGCATCTTTCAAATTTCATAACGTGGGGTTTTTTTTTTCAGTTTCAAAATTTTTTTGATTCCAGGTTTAAATAGCTGGCCTGTGTATATTAAATCTTTTATGGAAAAATTTTGTGCTAAAGCACATAAAAATATATTAAAAAAACATAATTAGCTAAAGTTTGTCAGTTTATATTTTAGTTTGTTCTTTTTGCTGCTATCATCAACAAAAAAAGCGTTAAAGTGGCTTTTTACATCGATAACCCTTGAAGTTATACATAAATGGAATAAATTTCTTGTATTACGTAAAAAATCATCTTAATGTAGATACCTTTTGAAAATCACAGGATAAAAAACAACCTTACACAAAAGAATTTTAAACCCGTATGAAAATATTAAAAACGCCGATTTTTACACATAATCAAAGGTAAATTTTAAAAAATTAATAATTTAGTCAACCCTTTTAATCTACAAATATAGATGTGCAATTAATTTTGGCTCAAAAGACTAAAACAACTAAAAATATCATATAACACCAAAAAAAAAATTCATAGATTTATACACTGATTTTTATGATTTTGGCACATTTTAATAAAAAAAATGTCATTTTAAATAAATTAAAAATTCATAACTAATTCGGGTTTATTACAAAAATCGTTTTAATTGAAAATATCAAGGCATTTTAATAAGTATACGTTTATTTCAACTAACTAACTTTATTATTACAATCCAATATCTAATAATATAGCGCGATTGGATAATTGAATTTCAAGATAATTATTTTTTATCTTTTTATCCAATACGTAATCAGCTTTATTTTAAAAAATCCACATTTTTGAACCATTTTTAAAAAAAATCTATTTATTTTCTCAAAAGTAATTATATCGGAATAAAAATATTCATTTCGCAGGGAGCCTGTTTTATGAAAAATCGTGATTTGCAACCATTATTAATCCGTTTATACCAAATGAGCAGCTATTTTTCTATGCATATTTATCTGAATTTATACCATAGCCGAAAAAAATTATGTGATTTTTTATCTAAATGTTTAAATTAAATAGTCAAAATCTTGAAATCAAAAACCTTTAGTATAATTAGAAAATCATTCAAAATAGGGAAATTTTAGTTTTTTTATTTTGGGGTTTGATTAGAAAAAATATTACTCGTTATAAATAAATAAAAAATATTATATAGGATCAATTTTTTTACTTAAATAGCGTATAATAGGCCACCAGTGCAAGTTTTGCATTTAAAATTTTTAGGGTTTTAAAATTAAATAACATTTTAATCAAAAAAAAAAAATAGTTCCGACTATTTCAAAAATTTTAAAAATCGAAATAATTATTGGATATACTACTATAGGCTAATTTTAAAGCTTTTTTTGTATTTTTCAATAAAAGTGCTTTATCGGAAACTTTGTATTCATTTGAAAATAGGCTGAATTTTCAAAAAAAAAAATGAAAATTCGAATAAAACGAATTTATTCAAAATTAGCATTATTATCCAAGTCATCAAAAATAATAACTTTACAATGTGCTTACAATTATTTTGGATTTTTGATTCAAATTGGATCGAATGTTATAAAATGGAGTCTGAAATAATTTTTCTCGGAATTGAATTGAATTATTTTTACTTTTGGATTCATTGATATAATAACAAGCTTCAAGTATATTTCAAGTTAATTTATTGATTGAAGAGTCTAAAAGTCTGAATTTAAATCTATATAGTAAAAAAACAAACATTTATAATAAAAACATCTCACAAGCGGGTTTTAAACCTAATATTACTAATGAAAAGTATATTTATGATAATTTCTCCTAAATGAAAAGATATTGACCTTAATTTCTTATTTCTTATCTAAAAAGATGTTTAAATTTCAATAATAATAAATATTTTATTCATTTATAATAATAATTTTGTTTTTATTAGAATAAAATAAGAATTTTAAAAAGGATAAAACAAATTAAATGAACATAAATTTAATAATATCAGGCATGCAAACGCCTAAGTTTATTTTATCTCGCCTGAAAGTTAGTAGTGAGTAAAATTATAACATGCAAATCTTTTTATAATTCAAGTTAATTTCGCACTTTATTTCTTGATGCACCAAATGATTTTTTTAAGCTCTCATAATAATTTTCGCATATTATTATGAAGGAATATATCTATTTGTTTTTATTTTATTGTAACTTTATCAGTTCAGTTCCATTTTTATGGAGTATTTTAGAAACATATACCTGCATCACAGGATATTACATATAAGGAACTATGGATTAAAACATGGTTTTGCTTTTTTCTATATCTTGTGGAGATTTTTTTTAAAAAATCCATAAAAATATCCGCTCTATCTACGAATATAATTAATCATTTTTTTAGCCTTAGTTTAATGTTTTCGAAGTTTTTAAGCATCCATATGTTAGATGTGAAAATTTGCGCTTTAAACAAAAAAAACTGTGCTTATCAGAATAATCACTTATGATTAATATTTTTTTTGGAAAATCTTGTTGTCTTCTGTACTTATGTGTCAATTATAATGCGGCCTATGTGAAATTATTATGGACCATTCCTTTATATATTCTCTTTTTTTTATTAAAACAATGAAATTATCTATCAATTTTATTTTTATTTTTCTTGTCAATCTTTCTATTATTCTGTGTTGATGCAGATTATATATTAAAAATTATTCATATAGCAGAAAATAATGTATAATTCTTGAGATATGATATAAAAAACTGCAAACTGTCTTTTAGTGACAGTTTTTTTTCCTTCTCTTAATCTACCATAATAAATATCATTATTTTGATATTAATGATCTAATGAACCTTAAACTGGTGGGTTATTGCGAAGATATAATTAGCTAGCTTTATCTTAATCAAAAAAATCCCAAAAAACAGTTATTTTTTATAGGATTATTTTTTTATTTGGTTATAGATTTTTTTAGAACATAAAGTGTTTTAAAAATGGTTTTATAATTAAGATTATATAAAAAAATGGAATTTTATACATTCTTTACAAAAAATATGAATTTAGATGCATTTAAAATCTTCAAATTTTTATTTTGATAAAACGATGAAATGATACAAGGATGTATATCTTTTTTTAAATTGGAGCTTATTTTGATAAATTTGGTGATAATGTGTTATAAAAAGTTATAAATTTTGACTATTTGAAATTAAGACAATTTTATCAATAAAACGTTTTTTATTGAAAATGTATTTATTTTCAAATGAATAAAAAGCTTTAAATAAATCGTGATTATTGCCAAATAAATATCTCATAAAGTTAATAATTATCTTCTGAATTACGGCCAATTATTATAGTGCTTTCAAAAAAATATAAAATAATCGGAACTATTTTCTTTTAATTTAATATTATGTAATTTTAAGTCTATAACACGTTCAAATGCATCAATTGCACTAGTAGCCTAATATATCTCATAATTGGAATTTTTTTATTCTAAAGCTCACTAATTAGGCGTGACTTTGTGAGAATGATCTAAAAATTCTGAATTGAATTTTTGAATCCGTAAACATTTTTTTATTTTTCAAAATGTTTTATCTTAGAAGATAAGTAAAATAATTTTCATTATTTACTCTTAATGGTATAATTTAAACGGCTACGCGACATTCAATCCAATTCTATTATACCCAATAGTCTTATTACTCAATTCAACAGCTTCCAATTGGAGGGGGAGAAAAACTGCTTTTGAGTTTATTATTGTAGAATTTGATCAAATATTGGTTTTGGAAAATAAAAATTTTAAATTAAAAAGACTAACTCTATTTGATTATCAATTTTGGAATAAATAGAATTGGGAGAAACGGAACCTGTAAGAAATTTAAATTGTATGAGAATCCATTTGATTAAATGTGAATTAGATGTAAAAATTGGATGAAATGTCTTGATACCAATCTAAACAGGTCAAAACATTTATAGAAGGTCATTTTTAGAAAATATATAATGATATTTAGATAATTTTTTTTTGTATCACGGAATTTTATTGATATTTAGATAATAAATATAAATTTGATTTTTAGAGTTAATTAACGTCTAAAATTTTAAATAAACGCTAAAACTACGGAAGATAAGCAAAATAGGGATTAACAACTAAATTTTTAATCTAATCTCTCATTGGATATATATTTATATTATATTATTTTTTTTTGTAAAATCAATATAAAAATTTAAATATGTAGTTTCAAGTTATTTTTTCACAAATTTCTGTGAAGGAAAAACATAAGGGACTAAAATTTGAATTATAGCAATTTATAGATTAATTAAAATCTTAAAGATGATTTTTTAGTTGAAAATTTAATCTAAATTTTCTATAAACACCGTTTTTGATTGTTTTTATTATACAAAAATTAAGAAAGGAACAACCAAATGAGTATCATTCTTGATTATTTATAAAAAAACTCAGAACGAAATATTATAAAAGTAATAAGTTAAGTTTAAAAGTAAATAAATCCATTTTTTTAAGCAAATAGTATTGAAATTGAAATTTATCCAATGGTTGTGACTTAATTTATTTTATCTTGTAATAAAATAAAGAATGATTTTGCTAAAATATCATTGTCTTTTCAAAAGTGATTGCTTTTTAATGATTTTCTTATTAATCCCTCGTTTTATTTTATTTTCGGTTGTGAGTGTATCAGCCCAAGTTTATTTTTTCTTTTTGAGTGTTGATATATATGCTGTCATTAATATTTCTTATTAAACTTTCAACAAGAAAAAATGATATGTTTATATGAATTAATTGTACTATTTGCTCTCACCATCACCAAATAACGTAAAATTTGTGCCATTTTTTCAAAATAAGAAAAATTATATGAAATAATTTTTTTTCTTAACATGATCTTGTCTACTTCCAAATCTTCACAATAAGAAATGTAACAAATTTAAAGCGATCATAGAGCAAAAGTATTCTACATAACAACGTAATCTGTTAAATATTTTTCGGTGTAAACTGGCTTCCATAAATTTGGAATCTTTGTTTTACTAATATCATTTAGAATTGATACTAGACTAACTATAATTTTAAATCAATCGATTTTTTTATAGTTAAAATATCTAGATTTAATTTATCTGTTAAAAATTTCCAGGGTATCATTTTTTTCTAGGAGAAAAAGCAGTGTAACCCTCGTATCAATTTTTTTGCTTAAGGGGTGGATTTTTTTAATCTTTCGATAACATATTGAGCCTGTGGGTGCATCTACCATTTTCTTATAAAAAATTCATTGAAAAAGTTCTGGATTATATAAATATCCCTTATTATTGGGGCTTTTTTCAATTTATTCATCCCATTTACGAACTAAATAACATCATCCATGATATGATACCAGTAATCAAACCTCAAAATCTTGGAATCAAAGTTTTGAAATTAAAAAGAAATTTGTCGCAAATTATCAGCCACTAATAATTCGAAATCTATTACAAATTTTCTTTTTTCTGCTTCTTGTTTTGCATCGCTCAAAGCCCATTAATTTGATTCTGTATTTTCATTCTTTAAAATATCAAAAACCAATGGCAATAATTATTTTCAAGATCTGTAGCAATAAAATCTAAAACTGGGTTAACAATTGAAGACTGTTTGAGGTACCGAAGGTCCCGAAAACGATTGGTGGTAGGCCGTTCAGGCCGCATTTGCACTTTATTAGTAGATAGTAAACGTAGATAAGAGAAATAAATAAATAAAATAAGATAGTATAAATTGTTCCTAGTAGACCCTGTGGCATAATCAGTCATTTTTAAAGTTAATAATTTGTTTAGCGATTTTTTGAGGGAATGCGGAGGGTGGGTATAATCGTTTTCGGGACCTTCGGTCCCTCAAAAAGTCTTCAACTATTCTTCATATTCATTCGAACAGTCTAGACTGTTCTTCTGGACCGAAGTTCCCTTTAACGATTGGTGTGTTTGTAGTTTGAAATATCGC